>OY728147.1:455626494-455666494 GCA_963277665.1 Viscum album
GAATGAATCATCATAGACGAGGTCTCAGCATTCATTCCTTCCTTTACCCAGCATCGATGAGAATAGCCAAACCGATCCCTTCCCACGAATCCACAGGATCCCGGTTATGATTCATCACCTCCGCATGACGCTCGCGTATCTTGCAGAAATAGTAGATACACATTCTCAAGCTGCCCTTATGAACATCATCACCCAAGGCATGACTAAGGAGGAAGGCACCCCAAATTGTCCAATAATGAACCATGACAACCGTTTTCCTGGTGGTGTGAGATTCTCAGGACCCAAATAACTCACAGGTGGCCCCGACAATGCGTTGGGAAAAGCACTCCCGCAAATCACTGCCCAAGGCAGCTTGCTACGGTTCGCATGGAATATCGCTGAATGGGAAATTTAGGAGCACGGTCTCTCATCCTGGTGATACCGACAGTTTCGCGCTTGAACCACTACCAAAATCCCACAACGCTCTAGAGAAGCTAAGGAAAAGGCAGGTACAACAAAGGACGAAAAAGGAACCCAATCCCACCATGCCTCCCACATCTCAACATCTTCAAGAACTCAACCACACTCAGTGGCTTTTAAGCAAAGCCCGACCCGCAACGCTCCATGAAAGTTGAGGAAAAAGGTGGGTACGACAGGACGGGGAAAAAACCCAATCCCACCCATACCCCCCACATCCCACCAGTGAGGAAAAAGGTAGGAACGTCAGGGGATGAGGAGGGAAACCCCCATCCCGCCGTGCCTCCCACATCTCACATTCCGTAGGAACTCAACTTCCATGAGGCAGATTTTAAGCAGACGAACCAGAAACGCTCAAGAGACATCGAAGAAAAGGAGTCATGGTAGGTACGGGGGTCCTATGTCCCGCCGCGCCTCCCACATCCCACCATCCACAGGATCCCACAAACTGTGAGGCGGTATTTAAGCACCAAGCCCGCAATGCTCCACAGATGGAGAGGAAAAGGCAGACACGTTAGGGGATGGGGCAAAAACCCAATCCCGCCGCGCCTCCCACATCCCACCATCCACAGGAACTCAACCACCCAAAGGCAGCTTTTAAGCAAGTAAAGTCGCACTGCTCTAGAGAAGGTGAGGGAATGGCAGGAGCGTCGAGGGACGACAAAGGAACACCAACCCACCATGCCTCCCACATCCCACCATCCAAGGAACTCTTCCACCAACAGGTGGCCTTTTAATCAAGCTCGAACCGCAACGCTCCATGAAAGGTGAGGAAAAAGGCGGGCATGGCATGGGACGGGGCAATAACCCAATCCCTCCAATGCCCCCCACATCCCACCGGTGAGGAAAAGGAATTACAACGTCCCACTGCCATGCCTCCCACATCCCACCTTCCGAAGGAACTCAACCGCCATGAGGCATATTTTAAGCAGACGGACCCACAATGCTCTAGGGACGTTGAGGAAAAGGAGTCATGACAGGAACGGAGGCCCTATGTCCCACCGCACCCCCCACATCCCACCATTCAAAAGAACTCAACCACCGTTGCGAAACTTTTAACCAAGAACCAGGACACCAACCATGCTCATCTATCATCATCCCATCCAAGTTATATCTGTCTAGTATCACATCGTCTTTTTAGCAAGCCCTTGGAACCCGAAACCGAAATTGTGCGAGAGAATTCAACCCAAGCATATAGACGGGGCCCGTACATCAGCACCAACAAAATTCCACTACCAACAGGGAGAACTCTAAAGGGAGAAGTGAGGGTCTTCTAGGTGGAGCTCACCCACATGAGGATTCTTCGCTTGAGGTATAACCGAGGAGAAAGTCAGACATGTCACTGATTTAATGAGACCCTTCACAGTATCATCATCTTTCGATTAGTTTGTCCTTGCACATCCAGGACCTGATCTTTGAAACAAGCATATGACTTGTGAAAGGATCAGCCATGTAGCATCATCACCAACCACATCTGCATTGTTTGAGGTATGACTGAGCTGACCACTCAGACCCCAACACAGGCCCAAACCGTCGTCCCGAACCGTCAATTCCTTTCGATTAGTTTTTCCTTTGTACATGCACAACCTGATCTTTGAGACAAGCATATGACTAGCGGAAGGATAAGCTAAGAAGCATCACTGATCACATCTGCAATGTTTGAGGTATGACTGAGCTGACCACCCAGACCCAAACCGTCTTCCCAAATCGACAGGATCCCGCTTAATGAGTCATCACCTCCGCATGACGCTCGTGTATCTTGCAGAAATAGTAGATACAAATTCTCAAGCCACCCTTATGAACATAATCACCCAAGGAATGACTGAGGAGGAAGGCACCCCAACTTCTCGAATAATGAACCATGGCAACCGTTTCCCTGGTGGTGTGAGTTTCTGAGGACCCAAATATCTCGCACGTGGCCCCGACAATGCGTTGAGCAAAGCAATACCACCAATCGTTTCCCAAGGAAGCTTGCGATGGTTCGCATGGAATATCACTGAATGGGAAATTTAAGAGCACGGTCTCGCATCCTGGTGATACCAACAGTTTCACGCTTGAACCACTACCAAAATTCCACAACGCTCCAGAGAAGGTGAGGAAAAGGAGGATACAGTAAGGGACGACAAAGGAACCCAATCCCACCATGCCTCCCACATCCCAACATCTGCAAGAACTCAACCACACTTGGTGGCTTTTAAGCAAAGCCCGACCAGAAACGCTCCATGAAATGTGAGGAAAAAGGTGGGTACGGCAGGACGGGGAAACAACCTAATCCCGCCCATACCCCCCACATCCCACCAGTGAGGAAAAAGGTAGGAACGTCAGGGGATGAGGAGGGAAACCCCCATCCCGCCGTGCCTCCCACATCTCACATTCCATAGGAACTCAACCACCATGAGGCAGATTTTAAGCAGACGAACCAGCAACGCTCAAGAGACGTCGAGGAAAAGGAGTCATGGTAGGTACGGGGGTCCTATGTCCCGCCGCGCCGCCCACATCCCACCATCCACAGGATCCCACAAACCGTGAGGCGGTATTTAAGCACCAAGCCCGCAATGCTCCACAGACGGGGAGGAAAAGGCAGGCACGTCAGGGGACGGGGTAAAAACCCTATCCCGCCATGCCTCCCACATCCCACCATCCGCAGTAACTCAACCACCCTAAGGCAACTTTTAAGAAACAAAAGCCACACTGCTCTAGAGATGGCGGGGGAAGGCCAGGAGCGTCGAGGGACGACAAAGGAACACCAACCCACCATTCCTCCCACATCCCACCATCCAAGGAACTCCTCCACCAACAGGTGGCCTTTAAAGCAAGCCCGAACCGCAATGCTCCATGAAAGGTGAGGAAAAAGGTGGGCACGGCATGGGACGGGGCAAAAACCCAATCCCTCCAATGCCCCCCATATCCCACCGGTGAGGAAAAGGAATTACAGCGTCCCACCGCCATGCCTCCCACATCCCACCTTCCGAAGGAACTCAACCTCCATGAGGCAGATTTTAAGCAGACGAACCCACAACGCTCCAGGGACGTTGAGGAAAAGGAGTCATGACAGGAACGGAGGCCCTATGTCCCGCCACACCCCCCACATACCACCATTCAAAAGAACTCAACCACCGTTGCGAAACTTCTAACCAAGAACCAGGACACCAACCATGCTCATCTATCATCATCCCATCCAAGTTATATCTGTCTCGTATCGCATCGTCTTTTTAGGAAGCCCTTGGAAGAAGGAACCGCAATTGTGCGAGAGAATTCAACCCAAGCATATAGACGGGGCCCATACATCAGCACCAACAAAATTCCACTACCAACAAGGAGAACTCCAATGGGACAAGTGAGGGTCTTCTAGGTCGAGCTCACCCACCTGGGGATTCTTCGCTTGAGGTATAACCAAGGAGAAACTCACCCATGGCACTGATTTAATGAGACCCGTCACAGTATCACCATCTTTTGATTAGTTTGTCCTTGTACATGCATGACCTGATCTTTGAGACAATCATATGACTAGTGGAAGGATCAGCCATGTAGCATCACCAACAACATCTGCATTGTTTGAGGTATGACTGAGCTGACCACTTAGACCCCAACACAAGCCCAAACCGTCGTCCCGAACATTCAATTCCGTTCGATTAGTTTGTCCTTTGTACATGCACAACCTGATCTTTGAGACAAGCATATGACTAATGGAAGGATCAGCTAGGTAGCATCACCAACCACATCTGCAATGTTTGAGGTATGACTGAGCAGACCACTCAGATCCCAACACAAGCCCAAACCATCTTCCCAAATCGACAGGATCTCGATTAAAGAGTCATCACCTCCGCATGATGCTCGTGTATCTTACAGAAACAATAGATACACATTCTCAAGCAACCCTTATGAACATCATCACCCAAGGCATGACTGAGGAGGAAGGCACCCCAACTTGTCCAATAATGAACCATGGAAATCGTTACCGTGTTGGTGTGAGTTTCTCAGGACCCAAATAACTCGCACGTGGCCCCGACAATGCGTTGAGAAAAGAACTCCCGACAATCATTGCCCAAGGCAGCTTGATTTGGTTCGCATGGAATATCACTGAAGGAGAAATTTAGGAGCACGCTCTCGCATCCTGGTGATACCGACAGTTTCGAGCTTGAACCACTACCAAAATTCCACAACGCTCCAGAGAAGGTGAGGAAAAGGCGGGTACAGCAAGGGACGACAAAGGAACCCAATCCCACCATGCCTCCCACATCCCAACATCTGCAAGAACTCAACCACACTCAGTGGATTTTAAGCAAAGCCCGACCCGCAATGCTCCATGAAAGGTGAGGAAAAAGGTGGGTACGACAGGATGGGGAAACAACCCAATCCCGCCCATACCCCCCACATCCCACCATTGAGGAAAAAGGTAGGAACGTCAGGGGATGAGGAGGTAAACCCCCATCCCGCCGTGCCTCCCACATCTCACATTCTGTAGGAACTCAACCGCCATGAGGCAGCTTTTAAGCAGACGAACCAGCAATGCTCAAGAGACGTCGAGGAAAAGGAGTCATGGTAGATACGGGGGTCCTATGTCCCGCCGCGCCACCCACATCCCACCATCCACAGGATCCCACAAACCATGAGGCGGTATTTAAGCAGCAAGCCCGCAATGCTCCACAGATGGGGAGGAAAAGGCAGGCACGTCAGGGGACGGGGAAAAAACCCAATCCCGCTGCACCTCCCGCATCCCACCATCCGCAACAACTCAACCACCCTGAGGCAGCTTTTAAGCAAGCAAAGACACACTGCTCTAGAGAAGGCAAGGAAAGGGCAGGAGCGTCGAGGGACGACAAAGGAACACCAACCCACCATGCCTCCCACATCCCACCATCCAAGGAACTCCTCCACCAAGAGGTGGCCTTTTAAGGAAGCCCGAACCGCAACGCTCCATGAAAGGTGAGGAAAAAGGTGGGCACGGCATGGGACGAGGCAAAAACCCAATCCCTCCAATGCCCCCCACATCCCACCGGTGAGGAAAAGGAATTACAGCGTCCCACCGCCATGCCTCCCACATCCCACCTTCCGAAGGAAATCAACCGCCATGAGGCAGATTTTAAGCAGACGAACCCACAACGCTCCAGGGACGTTGAGGAAAAGGATTCATGACAGGAACGGAGGCCCTATGTCCCGCCGAACCCCCCACATCCCACCATTCAAAAGAACTCAACCACCGTTGCGAAACTTTTAACCAAGAACCAGGACACCAACCATGCTCATCTATCATCATCCCATCCAAGTTATATCTGTCTAGTATCGCATCATCTTTTTAGCAAGCCCTTGGAACCCAGGATCGAAATTGTGCGAGAGAATTCAACACAAGCATATAGACGGGGCCCATACATCAGCACCAACAAAATTCCACTACCAACAGGGAGAACTCCAAAGGGAAAAGTGAGGGTCTTCTAGGTGGAGCTCACCCACATGAGGATTCTTCGCTTGAGGTATAACTGAGGAGAAAGTCAGACCTGTCACTGATTTAATGAGACCCTTCACAGTATCACCATCTTTCGATTAGTTTTTCCTTGTACATCTAGGACCTGATCTTTGAGACAAGCATATGACTTGTGGAAGGATTAGCCATGTAGAATCATCACCAACCACATCTTTATTGTTTGAGGTATGACTGAGCTGACCACTCAAACCCCAACACAAGCCCAAACCGTCGTCCCGAACCATCAATTCCTTTCAATTAGTTTTTCCTTTGTACATGCATAACCTGATCTTTTAGACAAGCATATGACTATCGGAAGGATCAGCCAAGAAGCATCACCGACCACATCTGCAATGTTTGAGGTATGACTGAGCTGACCACCCAGACCCAAACACAAGCCCAAACCGTCTTCCCAAATTGACAAGATTCCCCTTAATGAGTAATCACCTCCGCATGATGCTCGTGTATCTTGCAGAAACAGTAGATACACATTCTTTGCTTGATGTATAACCGAGGAGAACGTCAGACTTGTTACTGATTTAATGAGGCCCTTCACAGTATCACCATCTTTCTATTAGTTTGTCCTTGTACATTCAGGACCTGATCTTTGAGACAATCATATGACTTGTGGAAGGATCAGCCATGTAGCATCACCAACCACATCTGCATTGTTTAAGGTATGACTGAGCTGACCACTCAAACCCCAACACAAGCCCAAACCGTCATCCCGAACTGTCAATCCCTTTCGATTAGTTTTTCCTTTGTACATGCACAACCTGATCTTTGAGACAATCATATGACTAGCGGAAGGATCAGCCAGGAAGCATCACCAACCACATCTGCAATGTTTGAGGTATGACTGAGCTGACCATCCAGACCCAAACACAAGCCCAAACCGTCTTCCCAAATCGACAGGATTCCCCTTAATGAGTCATCACCTTCGCATGACACTCGTGTATCTTGCAGAAACAGTAGATACACATTCTTCGCTTGATGTATAACCGAGGAGAACGTCAGACTTGTCACTGATTTAATGAGACCCTTCACAGTTCACCATCTTTCGGTTAGTTTGTCCCTATACATGCACAGACTGATCTTTGAGATAAGCATATGACTAGTGTTCTCAACGGATATCCAACCAATCCAAACTGTGTTCCATCATTCACATGGAAACATGCACAAGGACCAAATGAAAGCGAGGAAAAATTAAACCCCCACTTACGGATGAGGGTGCCAACGAGACCAACGTTCCCTTCCCAAAAAAGGGAGACCGCAGTATCTTGACAACCATCCACCACTCCCACACAATCGTGTAAGCACAACCATCAACCCACACAACTGACCGTGACGCCTCGAGGGAAGCAACCCGAGAGGCATCACAATGAAGAACATGAAGGCAGGTAAAGCCCCGCTATGCATGACACAAGGGAAGGATTGATATACCCAACCCCCTAGAGCCAACGAGACCAACGTTCCCTTCCCAAAAAAGGGAGACCGCGGTATCTTGACAACCATCCACCACTCCCACACAATCGCGTAAGCGCAACCATCTACCCACACAACTGATCAAGCAGGACCTAATCTTTGAAACAAGCATATGACTAGTAGAAGGATCAGCCATGTAGCATCACCAACAACATCTGCATTGTTTGAGGTATGACTGAGCTCACCACTCAGACCCCAACACAAGCCCTAACCGTCATCCCGAACATTCAATTCTGTTCGATTAGTTTGTCCTTTGTACATGCACAACCTGATCTTTGAGACAAGCATATGACTAATGGAAGGATCAGCTAGGTTGCATCACCAACCACATCTGCAATGTTTGAGGTATTACTGAGCTGACCACTCAGACCCCAACACAAGCCGAAAAAGTCTTCCCAAATCGAAAGGAACCCAATTATGAGTCATCACCTCTGCATGATGCTCGAAACCGCAATTGTGCGAGAGAATTCAACCCAAGCATATAAACAGGGCCCGTATATCAACACTGACAAAATTCCACTACCAACAGGGAGAACTCCGAAGGGACAAGTGAGGGTCTTCTAGGTGGAGCTCACCCACCTGGGGATTCTTCGCTTGATGTATAATCGAGGAGAAAGTCATCCTTGTCACTGATTTAATGAGACCCTTAATAGTATTACCATCTTTCGATTAGTTTGTCCTTGTACATGCACTAACTGATCTTTGAGACAAGCATATAACTAGTGGAAGGATCAGCCATGTAGCATCACCAACAACATCTGCATTGTTTTAGGTATGACTGAGCTCACCACTCAGACCCCAACACAAGCCCAAACCGTCATCCCGAACATTCAATTCCGTTCGATTAGTTTTTCCTTTATACATGCACAACCTGATCTTTGAGACAAGCATATGACTAATGGAAGGATTAGCCAGGTTGCATCACCAACCACATCTGCAATGTTTGAGGTATGACTGAGCTGACCACTCAGACCCCAACAGAATCCCAAACCGTCTTCCCAAATCGACAGGAACCCAATTAATGAGTCATCACCTCTGCATGACGCTCGAAACTGCAATTATGCGAGAGAATTCAACCCAAGCATATAAACGGGGCCCGTATATCAGCACCGACAAAATTCCACTACTAACAGGGAGAACTCCGAAGGGACAAGTGAGGGTCTTCTAGGTGGAGCTCACCCACCTGGGGATTCTTCGCTTGATGTATAACCGAGGAGAAAGTCAGCCTTGTCACTGATTTAATGAGGCCCTTCACACTATCACCATCTTTCGATTAGTTTGTCCTTGTACATGCACAAACTGATCTTTGAGACAAGTATATGACTAGTGTTCTCAACGGATATCCAACCAAGCCAAACCGTGTTCCATCATTCACATGGAAACATGCACAAGGACCAAATGAAAGCGAGGAGAAATTAAACCCCCACTTACGAATGAGGGTGCCAACGAGACCAATGTTCCCTTCCCAAAAAAGGGAGACCGCAGTATCTTGACAACCATCCACCACTCCCACACAATCGCGTAAGCACAACCATCAACCCACACAACTGACCGTGACGCCTCGAGGGAAGCAACCCGAGAGGCATCACAATATAGCACATGAAGGCAGGGAAAGCACCGCTATGCATGACACAAGGGAAGGATTGATATACCCAACCCCCGAGAGCCAACGAGACCAACGTTCCCTTCCCAAAAAAGGGAGACCGCGGTATCTTGACAACCATCCACCACTCCCACACAATTGCGTAAGCACAACCATCAACCCACACAACTGATCATGCAGGACCTGATCTTTGAGACAAGCATATGACTAGTGGAAGGATCAGCCATGTAGCTTCACCAACAACATCTGCATTGTTTGAGGTATGAATGAGCTCACCACTCAGACCCCAACAGAAGTCCAAACCGTCGTCCCGAACATTCAATTCCGTTCGATTAGTTTTTCCTTTGTACATGCACAACCTGATCTTTGAGACAAGCATATGACTACTGGAAGGATCAGCCAGGTTGCATCACCAACCACATCTGCAATGTTTGAGGTATGATTGATCTGACCACTCAGACCCCAACACAAGCCCAAACCGTCTTCCCAAATCGACAGGAACCCAATTAATGATTCATCACCTCTACATGATTCTCAAAACCGCAATTGTGCGAGAGAATTCAATCCAAGCATATAATGAGTCATCACCTCTGCATGAAATGAATTATCTTTAGGTGGTCATTTTCATTACATAATGGACACAACAACATATGACCAACCCCACCTCGACATCCTTCCTTTCAGGCATGCTGAATGCACCATGAAAAGCCCCGAGGCCCCTTCAAATCCTCTAACTTGGATTCCATTGTCTGGACGCGATTGTTAGTCCGTAGGATCTCACATGCGACAAACCCCAGCTCATTGTCATCACTTTTATGGCGCACTACCTCAGGTAAGACAAGCCCCAAGCACTTGACGAATCATCAGGCATTCATGGAATTGTGTCGATGCCATTTTCCATGTCATTGGGTGGCTCTGGGCACACAGGACACGACCCATTCCCAGGGGGGGTCACCGACCACTCCCCACGTAAAGAGACATTTATGCATCTCCAGCTGTCCCACCAGGAAACATCAGCACTGACGAGGAGACATACTGAGTGGTTTAGACCACCCAGAGGGCACCGCAGCACATGAAGGACAACACGTGTTTCTCTAAAAGAGCTATGAAACCATGGGAACGGCCACCGATGTGACCCCTTAGGCACATGAAGGTCGCTGACACGTCATGGAATCCGTCCCGCGTATCGTCGATCACCGCTGAGAAGACATGCCCCATGTCCACAGCGGATCCTCACGCATGAAATGAATTCTCTTTAGGTGGTGAATGTTGTTACATAAAGGACCCAACAACATATGAAAAACCCCATCTCGGAGTCCTTCCTTTCAATGAACTCCACATCCACCAAGACATGCCCCGAGGCCCCTTCAAATCATCTCACTTGGATGGCATCGTCTCCACGTGATTGTCAGTACGTAGGACCTGACACGCGATGAACCCCGACTCATTGTCATCGCTTTTATGGTGCACTACCTCGGACAAGACAAGCCCTAAGCACCAGACGAATCATCAAGCTTTCATGGATTTTTCTAGAGGCCATTTTTTCACGCCTGTGGTCATGTCATTGGGTGGGTCTCGGCACGCAGGACAAGACCCACGCCCAGGGGGGTCGCCGACCACTCCCCCCCTAAAGAGACATTTATGCATTTCCAATTGTCCCACCAGGAAACATCAGCATTTACAAGGAGACATACTGATGGGTTTAGACAACCCAGTGGGCACCACAGTGCATGAAATAAAACACATGTTTCCCTAAAAGAGCTCTGAAACCATAGGAACTGCCACCAACGTGACCCCTTAGGCACATGAAGGCCACCGACACGTCATGGCATCCATCCTGGGTATCATCCAACACCACCGATAAGACATTCCCCATGTCCAGAGCGGGTCCTAAAGCATGAAATGAATTCTCTTTAGGTGGTCATTTTCATTACATACTTGACAAAACAACATATGACAAACCCTACCTCGACATCCTTCCTTTCAAGGAATCCCGCATGCACCAAGACAAGCCCTGAGGCCCCTTCAAATCGTCTCACTTGGATTCCATTGTCTGGACGCGATTTCCAGTCCGTAGGATCTCACATGCGACAAACCCCAGCTCATTGTCATCGATTTTATGGCGCACTACCTCAGGAAAGACAAGCCCCAAGCATGGGATGAATCATCAGGCATTCATGGCATTGTGTCGATGCCATTTTCCATGTCACTGGGCATGTCATTGGGTGGCTCTAGGAACGCAGGATAGGACCCATGCCCAGGGGGGTCGCCGACCACTCCCCCCCTAGAGATACATTTATGCATTTCCAGCTATCCCACTAGGAAACATCAGAACTAATGAGGAGACATAGTGAGTTTTTTAGACCACCCAGAGGGAATCATCATGCATGAAATGAATTCCCTTTATGTGGTGATTGTCGTTACATACAGGACCCAACAACATATGACCGACCACCACCTCCATGTCTTTACATTCAAGGCACACCGCATCCACCAAGACAAGCCCTGAGGCCCCTTCAAAAATTCTCACTCGGATGGCATTGTCTCCACATGATTGTCAGTGCGTAGGAACTGGGTTTAGACAACCCAGAGGGCACCGTAGTGCATGAAAGGCAACACGTGTTCCCCTAAAAGAGCTATGAAACCCTAGGAATGGCCACCAAAGAGACCCCTTAGGCACATGAAGTCTGCCGACATGTCATGGCATCCGTCCCGCGTATCTTCGATCACCGCCGAGAAGACAGGCCCGATGTCCACAGTCGGTCCTCACGCATGAAATGAATTCTCTTTAGGCATTGATTGTCGTTACATATAGGACCCAACAACATATGACCCACCACTACCTCCATGTATTTCCTTTAAAGGCACACTGCATCCACCAAGACAGGCCCCAAGGCCCCTTCAAATCGTCTCACTCGGATGGCATTGTCTCCACGCGATTTTCAGTATGTAGGACCTGACATGCGACGAACCCCGGATCATTGTCATCGATTTTATGGCGCACTACCTCGGGCAAGACAAGCCCCAAACATGGGATGAATCATCAGGAATTCATGGCATTGTGTTGATTCCATTTTCCATGTCACTGGGAATGTCATTGGGTGGCTCTGGGAACGCAGGACAAGACCCACGCCCAGGGGGGTCGCCGACCACTCCCCCCCTAAAGAGACATTTATGCATTTCCAGCTGTCCAACGAGGAAACATTAACATTGATGAGGAGACATACTGAGTGGTATAGACCACCCATAGGGCACCGTATCACATGAAATGAAACACATGTTGCCCTAAAAGAGCTATGAAACCATAGGAACGGCCACCGACGAGACCCCTTAGGCACATGAAGGCCATCGACACGTCATGGAATCCGTCCCGCGTATCGTCGATCACCGTCGAGAAGATAGGCCCCATGTCCACAGTGGGTCCTCACGCATGAAATGAATTCTCTTTAGGTGGTGATTGTCGTTACTTACAAGACCCAAAAAAATATGACCAACCACTACCTCCATGTATTTACTTTCAAGGCACACCGCATCCACGAAGACATGCCTCGAGGCCCCTTCAAATTGTCTCACTCGGATGGCATTGTCTCCACACGATTGTCCGTACGTAGGACCTGACACGCGATGAACCCCGGCTCATTGTCATCGCTTTTATGGTGCACTACCCTGGACAAGACAAGCCCCAAGCACCGGACGAATCATCAGTCATTCATGGCATTATTTGGAGGCCATTTTTCCATGTCCGTGGGAATGTCATTGGGTGGCTCTGGGCACGAAGGACAAGACCCATGCCCAGGGGGGGTCACCGACCACTCCCCCCCCTAAAGAGACATTTATGCATTTTCAGCTGTCCCACCAGGAAACATCAACAGTGATTAGGAGACATACTGAGGGGTTTAGACATCCCAGAGGACAGCGCAGCGCATGAAAGACCACACATGTGGCTCTGAAAAACCTATGAAAACGTAGGAATGACCACCGATGTGACCCCTTAAGCTTAGGAAGGCCACCCACACATCATGGTATCTATTCGACGTATCGTCCATCACTGGGGACATGAAAAAACCCCTGTCCCCAGCCCGTCCTCATGCAAGAATTGAATTTTCTTTAGGTGATTTTCCTTACATATAGGAAACGACAACATATGAAAAACCCCAGCTCAATGTCTTTCCATAGGTTGATTACAAACCCCAAACCTGCGCAGAATCATCCCACTTGGATGGAATTCTCAACCTCAGCCATTGGGGTCTCACTTGCTACAAACCCCAGATCAAATTCTTTCCTTTCAAAGTGAACCACTTCCCACAAGCGAAGCCCCAAGTCCACTTCAAATAGTCTCGCTCAGATTGAACTGTTTAGACGCGATTGTTAGTCCGCAGGACCTGGTATGCGACAAAACCCAGCTCATTGTCATCGCTTTTCTTGCGCACTACCCTGAACAAGGCAATCCTCAAGCACCAGATGAATCATCAAGCTTTCAGGGAATTGTCCAGAGGTCATTTTTCCATGTCCTTGGGCATGTCATTCAGCAGATCTGGGCACGCAGGACATGACCCACACCCAGGGGGGTCGCCGACCACTCCCCCCTTTCCATAGGTTGATTGTAAGTCTATGGAACCCACAAAAAACCCCAGACCAATGCCATTGATTCTTGAGGGAGCTACGTCTGACAAGCACCAAACCAGCATCGAATCATCCCTCTTGGATGAAAGTATCATTTTCAGACACTAGGTTCTCGTGTGCTACAAACCTCGGCCCAACGTCTTTCCTTTCAAGTCCCACCGCACCTCACAGGACAAGCCCTGAGTCCCCTTCATATCGCCTCACTCGGATGGCATTGCCTGTAAGTGATTGTCAGGCCCTTGGACCTGATATGCGAATAACCCCAGCTCATTTTCAACCCTTTTCTAGGGCACTACGTCGAACAGGACAAGCCCCAAGGCCCCGACGGATCATCACACCTGGATGGAAATGTCCAAAGGTGGTTTTCCACGTCACCGGACATGTCCTTCAACGGCTCAGGGCATGCAGGAGAAGCCGCACGCCCAGGGGTGGTCGCCGACCCCACCTCCCCCTAGAGACATTTGTGCACTTCCAACAATCCCACCGCGACACATCAACATTGACGGGGAGACATACTTGGGGGGGGGGGGTTCGGACGACCCGGAGGGCAACACCACACATCTATTCCATGGAAATTAGAAGCATCTTAGGCTGTAGACGTCTTTAATCATGGGGATGGACGAATCGAAGCGACCTGAGGTTGGTTGGATCTCAATGGATCGTGGCAGCAAGTCCACTCTCTCGATTACAATGCCTTGTCACGTATTTAAGTCGCCCGCAAAGGATTCAACCCGATGCCCGAGTGTAATTTCACTTCAAGGCGTCTGACACGACTCATCTGTCGTGCTAGAGCCGCCTTCGGCACGTGCCGCAAGGGCTTTAAGGGCCTTTATTAGGGGTTGATGGGCGGGCGACGGACACACGCATCAATTTTAGCTAGGATTCTAACTTAGAGGCGTTCAGTCCTAATCCAACGCATGGTAGCTTCGCGCCACTGGCTTTTCAACCAAGCACGATCACCAATTATGCGAATCAACGGTTCCTCTCATACTGGGTTGAATTACTATCCTGATTCCATCATCAGTAGGGTAAAACTAACCTATCTCAGGATGGTCTAAACCCAGCTCACATTCCCTATTGGTGGGTGAACAATCAAACACTTGGTGAATTCTGCTTCACAATGATAGGAAGAGCCGACATCGAAGGATCAAAAAGCAACGTCACTATGAACGCTTGGATGTCACAAGCCAGTTATCCTTGTGGTAAATTTTCTGACACCTCTAGCTTCAAGTTCCGAAGGTCTAAAGGTTCGATTGGCCACACTTTCACGGTTTGTATTCATACTGAAAATCAGAATCAAACGAGCTTTTACCCTTTTATTCCACACGAGATTTCTGTTCTCGTTGAGCTCATCTTAGGACATCTGCATTATCTTTTAACAGATGTTCCACCCTAGCCAAACTCCCCACCTGAAAATGTCTCCCACCCGGATCGACCCATAAAGTAAGCCTTCATTTTAAAATAAGGGGTGACTAACCCCGCTTCTGATTCACGGAATAAGTAAAATAACGTAAAAAGTTGTGGTATTTCACTTGTGTCGTTTAAATATCCCACTTATCCTAAACCTCTCAAGTCATTTCAAAAAGTCGGACTAGATTCAAGTTCAACAGGGTCTTCATTCCCTGCTGATTCTGCCAAGCCCGTTCCCTTGGCTGTGGTTTCGCTGGATATTAGACATGGACAATGGGAATCTCGTTAGTCCATTCATGTGCGTCACTAATTATTTGACGAGGCATTTGGATACCTTAAGAGAGTCATAGTTACTCCCGCCATTTACCCACGCTTGGTTGAATTTCTTCACTTTGACATTGAGAGCATCGGTCAGAAATCACATTGCGTGAGCATCCGCTGGGACTATCACAACGCTTTGTTTTAATTAAACAGTTGGATTCCCCTTGTCCGTACCAGTTCTGAGTAGACTGTTCCATGCCCAGGGAAGGCCCCTGAGGGGGACATTCCCAATCCATCCCCCAAATAGCACGCAATGACCCGCTCTCACCGTGAGAGCAGCTCGAGCAGTCCACCGACAGCGGACGAGTTCGAGATTGGGACCCTTGTGCCCAGCCCTCAGAGCCAATCCTTTTCCCGAGGTTACGGATCCATTTTTCTGACTTCCCTTGCCTACATTATTCTGTTGACCAGAGGTTGTTCAACTTGGAGGCCTAATGCGGTTATGAGTACGACCAGGCGTGGAAGGCACTCGGTCATCCGAATTTTCAAGGGACGCCAAGGGCGCATCGGACACCACGCGACATGCGGTGCTGTTCCAGCCGCTGGAACCTACCTCTAGCTAAACCGTTTCCAGGGTGGGCATGCTTTTAAATATAAAAGATAACTCTTCCCAAGGCCCCCAGTGGCATCTCCGAACTCCCTAACATTGCCATCAACTGCCACATCCCGATTCAGTAATTTTAACCCGATTCCCTTTCGAAGCTCGTGCGGCAGGCGCACTATCTGAAAGGCTTCCCCCATCTCTTAGGATCGACTAACCCATGTTAAGGTTCCATTCACATGGAACCTTTTCCCTATATGGCCTTCAAAGTTCTCATTTGAATATTTTCTACTACCACCAAGATCTGCACCGACGGATGCTCCCCCCGAGCTCACACTCCTAGGTTTTCCAGCATCTGTCGCGCCCTTCTACTCAACGAGGTCTGTCAATCACCTCAACGACCGAGTGTAGGTCATGCGCTTTAGCACAATCCATTTTCAAGGCTAGTTTATTCGGCAGGTGAGTTGTTACACACTCCTTAGCGGATTTCGACTTCCATGACCACCGTCATGTGGTCTTAGTCGACCAACACCCTTTGTGGGTTCTAGGTTAGCGCATAGTTGGGCACCGTAACTCGACTTCCAGTTCATCCCGCATCGCCAGTTCTGCTTACCAAAAATGTCCCACTTGAAGCTATCGATTCTGTGAGATGGAAAAACAAAGAATCCACCTCGTCCTACCTATTTAAAGTTTGAGAATAGGTCGAGGTCGTTACGCCCCCGATGCCTCTAATCATTGGATTTACCTGATAGAACTCGAAGTCTAGCTCCATCTATCCTAAGGTAATTTTCCGAGGGAACCAACTACTAGATGGTTAGATTAGTCTTTTTCCCCTATACCCAAGTCAGAAGAACGATTTTCACGTCAGTATCACTGTGGGCCTCCACCAGAGTTTCCTCTGGCTTCACTCCGCTCAGGCATAGTTCACCATCTTTCGGGTCCCGACATGCATGATCACACTGGAAAACTTCTCAAAAGATCAAGGTCGGCCAGCGGTGCCACCCGCTCTGGGATCCCACCATGTTAGCTTCGTTGTGCCTCACGGGTTTTCCCACCCATCGACTCGCACACATGTCAGACTCCTTGGTCTGTGTTTCAAGACAGGTCGAATGGGGAGCCCACAAGTCAAAGCCAGGAGGACGCAAGTGGCTAGGCACATCATTCTGACACGGGCTTCCAACCACGATCAAGGAAACAACATGAACACAAGCATTCCTCCAACCCACGATTTGATCGCCACCCTGACCTGCTTCGATCCGCGCCACGATCCGACCGGCAGACCGGTTTACAACCATTCCACATGCAGCCAAGGCGCATCGTTAACCCCCATTCGCTTCCCTCCTGGCAATTTCAAGCACTCTTTGACTCTCTTTTAAAATTCCTTTTCATCTTTCCCTGGCGGTACTTGTTCACTATCGGTCTCCCGCCCATATTTATCCTTAGACAGAACTTACTGCCAAATTTTGGCTACATTCCCAAACAACCCAACTCACCGGAAGCGCCTCACGATGTGACAGGGTGTGGGCTCCACGGGGATCTCACCCTCTCCGACGCCCCATTACAAGGGACTTAACCCCAGTCCTCCACCAAGGACGCTTCTACAGACTACAATTCAAATGACCGGGTCATTCGATTACCAAGATGGGATACTCCCGTTTCGCTCGTCGTTACTAAGGTAATCTTCATAAGTTTCTTTTCCTCTTCTCATTGATATACTTAAAATCAGCGGGTGCTCCCACCTAACCTGGGGTCGGAAGTTTTGCTCTAAGTGTCGATGAAGCCACGAGACAGTAGGGTTTCCACACCGACACGGGAAAAATGTAGTCTGCCACAACCCGTCGCACCGCATAATGCCAGGGACCATGATATTAAGCCAGTCGCACAATAGGGAATGGGAGGCCACCATCTACCCCAAATCCCCTCCCATTGAAAATCAACCTGATTCGTGGGTCTCCTATTTGGGGAGATCTGAGGGCTATACCATGCATGACGCCCAGGCAGGCGTGCCCTCGACCAAAAAATGGCCTCAAGCGCAACTTGCACTCAAAAACTCCCGGATTCCTGAGATTCTGCAATTCACACAATGTATATCATTTTGTTGTGTTCTTCATCGACACGAGAGACGAGATATCCATTGCCGAGATTCGTTCTATCGATATTTCTAAAGTCACCTCCATGGATACCCCGTGCACCATGCACACATGCACACCACACAGGTCCATGAGGGGATCTTCCAATATGGTCTTTACCTTGGCACATCCCATGCCGGTGTAAGAGGTAGATCGAAGTTCTCATGCCCTTCGAGGCATGCCGCCATCGACCACAAGGGGTCAAACAGGGGGGGGGGGTTCGATCCCCGTGCACCCCACTTCATATGATCCAACCAATCCATATGTCCACCAGCATTCTACTAGCATCCGACAATGATCCTTCTGCAGGTTCACCTACGGAAATCTTGTTACGACTTCTCCTTCCTCTAAATGATAAGGGTTAGTGGACTTCTCATGACATCACAAACGGCAAACCGCCCACATCACCAAGATCCGAACACTTCACCGAACCATTCAATCGGTAGGAGCGACGGGTGGTGTGTACAAAGGGTGGGGACATAGTCAAGATGAGCTGATGACTCGCACTTACTAGGAATTCCTCGTTGAATACCAACAATTGCAATGATCTATCCCCATCACGATGGAATTTCAAAGATTACCCGGGCCTAATGGCCAAGGCTATAGACTCGTTGGATACATCAGTGTAGCGCGCGTGTGGCCCAGAACATCTAAGGGCATCACAGACCTATTATTTCCTCAAAACTTCCATGGCCTGGTTGGCCATAGTCCCTCTAAGAGGCTAGCCATGGAGGGGTAACTCCACGTAGCTAGTTAGCAGGCTGAGGTCTTGTTCGTTAATGGAATTAACCAGACAAATCGCTCCACCAACTAAGAACGACCATGCACCACCACCCATAGAATCGCGAAAGAGATCTTAGTCTGTCAATCCTTACTATGTCTGTACCTGGTAAGTTTCCCCGTGTTGAGTCAAATTAAGCCGCAGGCTCCAATCCTGGTGGTTCCCTTACATCAATTCCTTTAAGTTTCATCCTTGCGACCATAATCCCCCCGAAACCCAAAAACTTTGATTTCTCATAAGGTGCCAACAGAGTCCTATAAGCAACATCCGCTGATCCCTGGTCGGTATCGTTTATGGTTGAGACTAGAACGGTATCTGATCATCTTTGAGCCCCCAAATTTCGTTCTTGATCAATAAAAACATCCTTGGCAAATGCTTTTTCAGTTTTTCATCTTTTATAAATCCAAGAATTTCACCTCTGACTATGAAATACGAATTCCCCCGACTATCCCTATTGATCATTACTCCGATCCCGAAGGCCAACAGAATAGGACCGAAATCCTGTGAAATTATCCCATGCTAATGTATTTAGAGTGTACTATTACGCCCCGACAAATGGAGAGGAGACCCGGTGGTGAGGTTCTCTGTAATCCTCTAGAGTTCTCTACATATCCACCAAGTTCTGGAATATTCTAGACTTCTCCAGAGTGTTTCGGGACACCCCTTGGGCCTTGAAGGGTCCAGAACATTCTAGGCCTCCATGGAAGGTTGTGGATCTCAATGGGTTCTAGAATGATCCATGTATATTCTAGTAGAGTATACTAGAATACTCTAGAATCATGTGGATGTGTACATATTCTATAATGTTGTAGACTTTTCCACCAAGCCCTATATAAAGGGAGTGGCTCCTCATTTGTAAAGACACATAGAAGTTGAGAGAATTTGAGAGCTTCTTTGCACCTGTGTCTTGTGAGCTTGTCAAGCACTTCCCTTACGATCCTTACTTCCGTTGTGAGTGTCGAAAGGCTGAACTCATCTAGGCTTTGTGAAAGGAAAGCTAGCTGGGTGTCGCACGAGAGCTTGGGAGAAAGTCGAGTCCTGTGATAGTTGGTATCAGAGGCAGGTTCAAGGAAGGTGTTCGTGATGGCAGGCTTGAATGTGGAGGATGCTGTTATGTCCGAGAAGGAGACCATGCCGAACGTTCCTAAGAAGAAGGCCAAGAAGTCTCGTGAGACTGTTGCGACTCTTGAGGAGCGTCTCCTAAGGGCGGAAGAGTGCCTTGCTGATGTGAAAGAAAGGCTCGAGTATGTCTAGGGAGACGATGAGGAAGGGGCACTAGGCGTCGTGGGCCTACGTGATGGGCTCTTCACTCTCCAAGAATGGGTGGCGTTAGTTGAGAGGTATGCCAAGGAGAATGATGCCGAGAAATATGCCTTCATGGACTGGACAAAGGGGACCTTAGCACAACATGGAGATGCTATGGTCAGGTACGACCAAACTCTTGATCAACTTAAGAGGGAGTGGTCAAACTACTGTGTCAAGTTGTCTAGTGGGGTGCTTGTGCGGGACACACCAAAGATTGATGTGCTTCATCCAAAACACTTCAATGGAAAGAGGTATTCCAAGGAGGTAGACAACTTCTTTTGGAAAGTGGAGCTATACTTCGAGGCGATTGGATTTATGGAGGATATGAGCCGTGTGAAGACCGTTATTCTTTACTTTGGTGACGATGCATCTCTATGGTGGAGGATGAATCACCAAGATCTCAAGGATGGTGGGAAGGAACTTCCATCATGGGAAGAGTTCAAGCAATGGGTCTATGCTCAGTTCTACCCCAAAGAAGCGGATTGGGAAGCAAGGGACAAGTTGAGAACTTTGAAGCATACGGAGACAATCCATGAGTATGTTCGGGAGTATGTCTCACTAAATCTCCAGGTACGTGGCAAGCCTGATTACGATCATATGTATGATTTCATCAAAGGTCTTCAGCCATGGGCACTACAAGAGGTGCGAGGTCAATGGCCTAAGACCTTCACCGAAGCCGTGTCCATTGCTGAGTCTTTGGTGGAATACAAGAAGAAGGTTGAACCCCCTAAGCCCAAGAAGGAGTTCAAGGGTAAAGGTGGGGGAGACCAAGAAAGGAGATGGAACCGAGGTGCCCATGACAAGGGGAAGTACAAGGAGCACACCAAGGACTTCTCAAGGGAATTCAAGCCCCGAGGATGCTACTTTTGTGATGAGCCTCACACATGGAAGGAGTATCCCAAGAGGAAGGCACTCAACTCCATGTTCGAAGAGAAGGAGGAAGTTCCCAAAGAGTGGAAAATGGGGACTCTAAGGCTCTTCAATGCATTGGAGGTGAATAACCCACCTAAGGCAGCACCTAAGGATGGGTTGATGTATGAAAAGGTGGATCTGAATTGGAAGTACACCTATGCGATGCTCGACACAGGAGGCACACACAACTTTGTGGCCGAAGATGAGGTGAGAAGACTTGGGCTAGTTGTGGGCAAGACAACTAGTTGCATGAAATCCGTGAATGCCACACCTCAACCGGAGAGTGGCATTGTCCGTGGAGTGACCCTTTGCATTGGAGAATGGAGGGGTGCTATTGATCTCATGGTGGTTCACATGGATGACTTCAAGCTAGTGTTGGGGATGGAGTTCTTCAAGAAATCCAAGGCCATTCCGACACCTCACTTAGAGAAAATGGTGATCATGGAGGAGAGAAGCCCGTGCATGGTGACGACGAAGGTATGTGGCAATCATGACTTGTCTTTACTTTCTACCATGCAAGTAAAGAAGGGTTTCAAGAAGAGAGAGGAGACCTACATGGTTTCCTTGAAATATGATGGGCCGGTGGACGACAACCACGAGTTGCCAAATGAGGTGAAGGGAGTGCTAAGGGAGTTTAGAGAGATCATGACACCGGTATTGCCCAAGAGACTTCCACCCAATGGGGAGGTGGATCATGAAATTTAGTTGGTTCCAAGATCGAAGCCACCATCCATGGAACCCTATCGTATGGCTCCACTCGAGTTGGAGGAGTTGAAGAGGCAATTGAAGGAGATGTTGGATGCGGGAAAAATCCAACCATCCAAGTCACCATATGGATCGCCCGTTCTATTCCAAAAGAATCATGATGTCTCCTTGAGGATGTGTGTGGACTATCGGGCATTGAACAAATTCACGGTGAAGAACAAGTACCTTATCCCATTGATAGCGGGTCTCTTTGATCAGTTGGGCAAGGCACGGGTGTTCACCAAGCTGGACTTGAGATCAGGGTATTATCAAGTCCTCATAGCCATGGAAGATGTGCCGAAGACCAAATGTGTGACAAGGTACAGATCCTATGAGTTCCTTGTTATTCCATTTGGTTTGACTAACGCCCCAGTGACATTCTGCACCTTAATGAACAAAGTCTTCCACCAATACTTGTATAAGTTTGTGGTAGTCTACTTGGACGACATTTTCATCTATAGTGATAAAATGGAGGATCATGTGGAACACTTACAAATTGTGTTCAAGGTATTGAGGGAGAACGAGTTATATGTGAAGAAGGAGAAGTGTTATTTTGTGAGGGATGAAGTTCTATTCTTGGGACACAAGATCAAAGGGGGAAAACTCATGATGGATCATGAGAAGATCCAGGCTATTGATGAATGGGAGAGGCCAACCAAGGTTCCTGAGCTGAGATATTTCCTTGGGTTGGTGAATTATTATCGGCAATTTATTTGTGACTACTCAAAGAAGGCGGATCCACTCACCGACTTGCTAAAGAAGAACAAGTCGTGGGAGTGGGATGACAAATGTGAGGAGGCATTTGATGGCTTGAAGAAGATGGTCATGAAGGAACCAGTCTTGAGCTTGGTGGATCCGACCAAGCCTTATGAGGTACACACTGATGCCTCAGACTTTGCTATTGGGGGTGTGATCATGCAGGAAAGACATCCCATAGCTTTTGAGAGGCAGAAGCTGAATGACACCGAGATGAGGTACACAGAGCAAGAGAAAGAGATGATAGTCGTGGTACATTGTCTTCGAGCATGGAGACATTATCTCTTGGGGTCTAAGTTTGTGGTGAAGACCGAAAATGTTGCCACAAGATATTTACAAACCCAGAAGAATCTGACTTCGAAGCAGGAAATATGGAAGGAATTCTTGGCCGAGTTTGATTATTCTTTGGAGTACAAGCCTGGGACAACCAATGTGGTGGCCGATTCACTTAGCAGGAAGATGGTTTTCAGCCACTTGTCATGTATGGATGATGGGATCTTGGGTAGGATCAAGGAAGGCATGGCGCATGATCCTATAGCCAAGAACGTCTTGGATCTTGCAACGGAGGGAAAGACAAGAAGATTTTGGGAGGAGGATGGAACTCTTCTTACCACAGGGAGAATGATATATGTCCCAAAGTGGGGGAACCTGTAGAAGGATCTCATCAAGGAGTGTCATGACTCGAGATGGGAAGGACATCCAGGGCAGCACTGCACCAAGGCCTTGCTAGAGGGAGCATACTATTGGCTGAGGATGGAGGACGATGTGGAGTCCTATGTGAAGACTTGTCTTGTGTGCCAACAAGACAAGGTGGAAAATCAGTTTCCTGGAAGATTATTGTAGCCATTTCCCATTGTAGAGAGGCCATGGGAGACAGTCACCATGGAATTCATCATTGCACTACCAAAGTCCGAAGGGTATGGGAGCATCATCATGGTGGTGGACAAGTTCTCAAAGTATGCCACATTCTTCCCCGCTCCAGTAGATGTGACGATAGAGCTCACCGTAAGGCTACTCTTCAAGCATGTGTTGAAGTATTGGGGGATACCACGACACATCATCAGTGATCAGGATCCACGCTTCACGGGTAAGTTTTGGACTGAGCTCTTCGGATTGTTGGGATCAAAGCTCCACTAATCTATAAGCTTTCACCCCCAAACAGATGGGCAGACGGAGAGGGTGAATGCCTTGTTGGAGCTCTACTTGAGGCACTTTGTGAGTGCCAACCAGAGAGATTGGGAAAAGTTGCTTGATGTGGTCCAATTCTCCTACAATTTTCAAATGAGTGAGTCGACGGGGAAGAGTCCATTTGAGGTGGTGACTAGACAACAACCCCTTACTCCTCACACAGCGGTACATGGGGAGAAGTACCAAGGAAGAAGCCCAACCGCCTACACTATGGCCAAGGAGTGGCATGAGCAGGCCAACATGATGAGAACCCACTTGAAAAAAGATGCCAAGAGGATGAAGAAGTGGGATGAAAATGGGAGAAGGGATGTGAGCTTCCAACCTGGGGACAAGGTGATGGTGAAACTCTTGCCTCAGTAGCACAAAGCTTTTAGGAGGGTACACAAGGGCCTGATTCGGTGATATGAGAGACCATATGAGGTCGTGCACCGAGTTGGGGAGGTGTAATACTGCTTGGAGTTACCTCCCAGGCTGAAGATCCATCCTGTATTCCATGTGAGTATGCTCAATCCATATCATGAAGATGTGGAGGACCCAAGCAGAGGGGTGTCTATAAGGGCACCTACCGCGGTTGTCGAGTCATATGACAAGTAGGTGGATCTCATACTCGATGATCGGATAGTTTGGTGACGGGGAGTGCCACGAAGCAAGGAGTACCTGATCAAGTGGAAGGGCTTACCAGAGTGTGAGGCAACCTGGGAACCTATAGACAACTTGTGGCAGTTCGCGTGGGAAATCAAGGAGTACCATCATGGACGCGCTGAGGACGTCGCCAGAATAGGTGGGGGAGGATGTCATGCCCTTCCAAATGGAGAGGAGACCTGGTGGTGAGGTTCTCTAGAATCCTCTAGAGTTCTCTACATATCCACCAAGTTCCGGAATATTCGAGACTTCTCCAGAGTGTTGCGGGACACCCCTTGGGCCTTGAAGGGTCCAGAACATTCTAGGCCTCCATGGAAGGTTGTGGATCTCAACGGGTTCTAGAATTATCCATGTATATTCTAGTAGAGTAGGCTAGAATACTCTAGAATCATGTGGATCTTAACCCGAGTGCCTGCATCGCAAGGGCCACACTACCATCTGCCACATAACACAACAAGTGTTCTCAACGGATATCTAACCAAGCCAAACTGTGTTCCAACATTCTCATGGAAACATGTACAAGTACCAAATGAAAGCGAGGAGAAATTAAACCCCCACTTACAGATGAGGGTTCCAACGAGACCAAAATTACCTTCCCAAAAAAGGGAGACCGTCGTATCTTGACAACCATCCACCACTACCACACAATCGCGTAAGCACAACCATCAACCCACACAACTCACCGTGATGCCTCGAGGGAAGCAACCTGAGAGGCATCACAATGCAGAACATGAAGGAAGGACAAGCACCGCTATGCATGACACAAGGTAAGGATTGATATACCCAACCCTCGAGAGTCGAAAACCAAATTATATAATGAGTACCACCCATCAGGCACCCAAGCCATTGATCCATTACGACCTGGATCTCAAATTCATAGGCCCACACATTTGAGTTTCATTCCAGTAAAATGACCAAAAGACATTATTGAATCTCTCTACATATAAGGGCCATCCACTAAACACTTGGATCATAACCTGCCACAATTCTCTGTATATGCACTAGTATACCCAATTTCCATCAATCATTTCATAAACTCCAAACAGAGCCCTCACCGACATGATGCGTGCGGAATCTAAATGCCCAGATGTAAATTTCATGCAATGTGGGGCCAAACCTTTGGGAAACACTCAACCAAGAGACTATCAATGGAAACACATCACCACCATGCACTGACATGCAATGGGGTCACAACATTCAATCTTCGCTCATCATTGATAAGAATTTCTTGACCGAGCCCTGCTCAGTTAGGATTGGACTACCCAACATTTTATGAGATCTCCGTGTAAAGAGTCATCACCTCTCAATGTTGCTCAAGTACACCGCGCCGAACAAATAGATCCAACTTCCAACACTTATTTTATTCTAGAGAAAAGAATGATCATCATCGACAAGGTATCAGCATTCATTCCTTCCTTTACCCAACACCGATTAGAATAGCCAAACCGATCCCTTCCCACAAATCGACAGGATCCCGGTTAACGAGTCATAACCTCCGCATGACGCTCGTGTATCTTGCAGAAACAGTAGATACACATTCTCAATCCACCCTTATGAACATAATCACCCAAGGCATGACTGAGGAGGAAGGCACCCCAACTTGTCCAATAATGAACCATGGCAACCATTTCCCTGGTGGTGTGAGTTTTTCAGGACCCAAATAACTCGCATGTGGCCCTGACAATGCCTTGCGCAAAGCACTCCCGCCAATCATTTCCCAAAGCATCTTGTTATGGTTCGCATGGAATATCACTGAATGGGAAATTTAGGAGCACAATCTCGCATCCTGGTGATACCGACAGTTTCGGACTTTAACCACTACCAAAATCCCACAACACTCTAGAGAAGTTGAGGAAAAGGCAGGTACAGCAAGGGACGACAAAGGAACCCAATCCCACCATGCCTCCCACATCCCAACATCTGCAATAACTCAACCACGCTCAGTGGATTTTAAGAAAATCCCGACCCGCAACACTCCATGAAAGGTGAGGAAAAATGTGGGTATGGCAGGACGAGGAAGAAACCCAATCCCGCCCATACCCCCGCACATCCCACCAGTGAGGAAAAAAGTAGGAACATCGAGGGATGAAGAGGGAAACCCCCATCCCATCGTGCCTCCCACATCTCACATTCCATAGGAACTCAACCGCCATGAGGCAGATTTTAAGAAGATGAACCAGAAATGCTCAAGAGACGTTGAGGAAAGGGAGTCATGGTAGGTACGGGGGTCCTATGTCCCACCGTGCCTCCCACATCCCACCATCCACATGATCCCAAAAACTGTGAGGCGGTATTTAATCACCAAGCCTACAATGCTCCACAGACGGGGAGGAAAAGGCATGCACATCAGGGGACGGGGAAAAAACCCAATCCCGCCACGCCTCCCACATCCCACCATCCGCAGAAACTCAACCACCCTGAGGTAGCTTTTAAGAAAGAAAAGTCCCACTACTCTAGAGAAGGTGAGGGAAGGGAAGGAGCGTCGAGGGACGATAAAGGAACCCCAACCCACCATGCCTCCCACATCCCACCATCCATAAGAACTCCTCCACCAACAGGTGGCGTTTTAAGAAAACTTGAACCACAACACTCCATGAAAGGTGAGGAAAAAGGGGGGCAGGGCATGGGAAGGGGAAAAAACCCAATCCCTCTAATGCCCCCCACATCCCACCAGTGAGGAAAAGGAATTACAGCATCCAACCGCCATTCCTCCCACATCTCACCTTCTGAAGTAACTCAATGGCCATGAGGCAGATTTTAAGCAGACGAACCCACAATGCTCCAGGGATGTTGAGGAAAAGGAGTCATGACAGGAACGGAGGCCCTATGTTCCGCCGCACCCCCCACATCCCACCATTCAAAAGAACTCAACCACCATTGTGAAACTTTTAACCAAGAACCAGGACACCAACCATGCTCATCTATCATCATCCCATCCAAGTTATATTTGTCTAGTATCACATCATCTTTTTAGTAAGCCATTGGAATACAGAACCACAATTGTGCGAGATAATTAAACACAGGCATATAGATGGGGCCCATACATCAGCATCGACAAAATTCCACTACCAACAGATATAACTTCAAAGGGACAAGTGAGGTTCTTCTAGGTGGAGCTCACCCACCTAGGGATTCTTCGCTTGAGGTATAGCCGAGGAGAAAGTCATCCCTGTCACTGATTTAATGAGACCCTTCACAGTATAACCATCTTTCGATTAGTTTGTACTTGTACATGCACGACCTGATCTTTGAGACAAGCATATGACTAGTGGAAGGATCAGCCATGTAGCATCACCAACAACATCTGCATTGTTTGAGGTATGACTGAGCTGACCACTCAGACCCCAACACAAGACCAAACTGTCTTCCCAAACCGTCAATTCCTTTCGATTAGTTTTCCCTTTGTACATGCACAACCTAATCTTCGAGACAAGCATATGACTAGCTGAAGGATCATCCAGGTAGCATCACCAACCACATCTGTAATGTTTGAGGTATGACTGAGCTGACCACTCAAACCCCAAAACAAGCCCAAACTGTCTTCACTAATCGATAGCATCCCGGTTAATGATTCATCACCTCCTCATGACGCTCTTGTATCCTTCAGAAATAGTATATACACATTCTCAAGCCACCATTATGAACATCATCACCCAAGGCATGACTGAGGAGGAAGGCACCCCAACTTTTCCAATAATGAACCATGGAAACCATTTCCCTGGTGGTGTGAGTTTCTCAGGACCCAAATAACTTGGATGTAGCCCCGAAAATTCCTTGAGCAAAGCACTCCCACCAATCATTTCCCAAGGCAGCTTGCTATGGTTCTCATGGAATATCACTAAATGGAAAATTTAGGAGCACGGTCTCCCATCCTGGTGATACCGACAGTTTCACGCTTGAAGCACTACCAAAATCCCACAACGCTCCAGAGAAGGTGAGGAAAAGGCAGGTACAACAAGGGATGGAAAAGGAACCAAATCCCACCATGCCTCCCACATCCCAACATCTTCAAGAACTCAACCACAGTCAGTGGATTTTAAACAAATCCCGACCCGCAACGCTCCATGAAAGGTGAGGGAAAAGGTGGGTACGACAGGACGGGGAAAAAACCCAATCCCGCCCATACCCCCCACATCCCACCAGTGAGGAAAAAGGTAGGAACGTCAGGGGATGAGGAGGGAAACCCCCATCCCACCGTGCCTCCCACATCTCACATTCAGTAGTAACTCAACCACCATGAGTCATCTTTTAAGAAGACGAACCAGCAATGCTCAAGAGACATCGAGGAAGGGGATTCATGGTAGGTACGAGGGTCCTATGTCCCGCCGCACCTCCCACATCCCAACATCCACAGGATCCCACAAACCGTGAGGCGGTATTTAAGCACCAAGCCCGCTATGCTCCACAGACGGGGAGGAAAAGGTAGGCACGTCAGGGGACGGGGCAAAAAAAGAATCTTGCCGTGCCTCCCACATCCCACCATCCGCAGAAAATCAACCACCCTGAGGCAGATTTTAAGCAAGAAAAGTCGCACTTCTCTAGAGAAGGTGAGGGAAGGGCAAGAGAATTGAGGGATGACAAAGGAACCCCAACCCACCATGCCACCCACATCACACCATCCAAGGAACTATGCCACCAACCGGTGGCCTTTAAAAAAAGCCCGAACCGCAATGCTCCATGAAAGGTGAGGAAAAAGGCGGGCACGACATGGGATGGGGAAAAAAACCAATCCCTCCAATGCCCCCCACATCCCACCGGTGAAGAAAAGTAATTACAGTGTCCCACCGCCATGCCTCCCACATCCCACCTTCCGAAGGAACCCAACCGCCATGAGGAAGATTTTAAGCAGGCGAACCCACAACGCTCCAGGGATATTGAGGAAAAGGATTCATGATAGGAACGGAGGCCCTATGTCCCGCCGCACCCCCCACATCCCACCATTCGAAAGAACTCAACCATTGTTGCGAAAATTTTAACCAAGAACCAGGACACCAACCATGCTCATCTATCATCATCCCATCCAAGTTATATTTGTCTAGTATCGCATCATCTTTTTAGCAAGACCTCGGAAGACGGAACTGCAATTGTGCGAGATAATTCAACCCAAGCATATAGATGGGCCCCGTACATCAGCACCGAAAAAATTAAACAACCAATAGGGAGAACTATGAAGGGACAAGTGAGGGTCTTCTAGGTGGAGCTCACCCACCTGGGGATTCTTCACTTGAGGTATGACCGAGGAGAAAGTCAGCCCTATCACTGATTTAATGATACCCTTCACAGTATCACCATATTTCGATTAGTTTTTCCTTGTACATGCACGACCAGATCTTTGATACAAGAATATGACTAGTGGAAGGATCAGCTGGGTAGCATCACCAACCACATCTGCATTGTTTGAGGTATGACTGAGCTGACCACTCAGACCCCAACACAAGCCCAAACTGTCAATTCCTTTAGATTAGTCTTCCCTTTGTACATGAACAACTTGATCATTGAGACAAGCATATGACTAGCGGAAGGATCAGTCAGGTAGCATCACCAATCACATCTGCAATGTTTGAGGTATGACTGAGCTGACCACTCAGACCCCAACACAAGCCCAAACCGTCTTCCCTAATCGAAAACAACCTAGTTAATGAGTCATCACCTCCACATGAAGCTCGTGTATCTTGTAGAAACAGTAGATACACATTCTCAAGCACCCTTATGAACATCATCACCCAAGGCATGACTGAGGAGGAAGGCACCCCAACATGTCCAATAATGAACCATGAAAACCGTTTTCCTGGTGGTGTGAGTTTCTTAGGACCCAAATAACTCGCATGTGGCCCCGAAAATGAGTGGATAAAAGCACTCCCGCCAATCATTGCCCAAGTAAGCTTGTTATGGTTCGCATGGAATATCACTGAATGGGAAATTTAGGAGCATGGTCTCACATAATGGTGATACCGAAAGTTTCGCGCTTGAACCACTACCATAATCCCATAATGCTCCAGAGAAGTTGAGGAAAAGGTAGGTAAAACAAGGGACGACAAAGGAACCCAATCCCTCCATGCATCCCACATCCCAACATCTGCAAGAACTCAACCACACTCAGTGGCTTTTAAGCAAAGCCCGACCCACAACACTCCATGAAAGGTTGGGAAAAATGTAGGTACAATAGGACGGGGAAAAACCCAATCCCACCCATACCCCCCACATTCCACCAGTGAGGAAAAAGGTAGGAAAATCAGGGGATGAGGAGGGAAACCCCCATCCCACCGTGCCTCCCACATCTCACATTCTGTAGGAACTCAACCACCATGAGGCAGCTTTTAAGCAGACGAACCAGCAATGCTCAAGAAACGTCGAGGAAAGGGAGTCATGGTAGGTACATGGGTCCTATGTCCCGCCACGCCTCCCACATCCCACCATCCACAGGATCCCACAAACCGTGAGGCGGTATTTAAGCACCAAGCCTGCAATGCTCCACATATGGGGAGGAAAAGGTAGGCACGTCAGGGGATGGGGCAAAAACCCAATCCCGTCGCACCTCCCACATACCACCATCCGCAGAAACTCAACCACCCTGAGGCAGCTTTTAAGCAAGCAAAGTTGCACTGCTCTAGAGAAGGTGAGGGAAGGGCAGGAGCATCGAGGGATGACAAAGGAACCCCAACCCACCATGCCTCCCACATCCCACCATCCAAGGAACTCCGCCACCAACAGGTGGCCTTTTAAGCAAGCCCGAACCGCAATGCTCCATGAAAGGTGAGGAAAAAGGTGGGCACGACATGGGACGAGGCAAAAATCCAATCCATCCAATGCCCCCCACATCCCACCAGTGAGGAAAAGGAATTACAGCATCCCACCGCCATGCCTCCCATATCCCACCTTCTGAAGGAACTCAACCTCCATGAGGAAGATTTTAAGCAGACGAACCCACAATGCTCCAGGGACGTTGAGGAAAAGGAGTCATGATAGGAATGGAAGCCCTATGACTCTCCGCACCCCCCACATCCCACCATTCAAAAGAACTCAACCACTGTTGCGAAACTTTTAACCAAGAACCGGGATACCAACCATGCTCATCTATCATCATCCAATCCAAGTTATATTTTTCTAGTCTCGCATCGTCTTTTTAGCATGCCCTTGGAAGACGGAACCACAATTGTGCGGGAGAATTAAACCCAAGCATATAGACGGGGCCCATACATCAACATCGATAAAATTACACTACTAACAGAGAGAACACCTAAGGGACAAGTGAGGGTCTTCTAGGTGGAGCTCACCCACCTGGGGATTCTTCGATTGAGTTATAACCGAGGAGAAAGTCGGACCTGTCACTGATTTAATGAGACCCTTCACAGTATCACCATATTTTGATTAGTTTGTCCTTGTACATGCACAACCTGATCTTTGAGACAAGCATATGACTAGTGGAAGGATCATCCCGGTAGCATCACCAACCACATCTGTATTGTTTGAGGTATGACTGAGTTGACCACTCAGACCCCAACACAAGCCCAAAACGTCTTCCCGAACCTTCAATTCCATTTGATTAGTTTTCCCATTGTACATGCACGACCTGATCTTTGAGACAAGTATATGACTAGAGGAAGGATCAGCCAGGTAGCATCACCAACCACATCTGCAATGTTTGAGGTATGACTGAGCTGACCACTCAGACCCCAAAAAATTCCCAAACCGTCTTCCCTAACAGTCAATTCCTTAAGGAGGAAAGGCCCCCATTTTTTACACCATAGAATACCGTATCAAATATGCGCAACACCTTTGGGAACCCATGGCACAGTTAGGATCATCTAAATCAAACATACCTGGGTCACAAGGGGCACACAATCTTAACACCGACAAGGACCTTATGAAAGAGGGGTTAAATTAGAACCCAAATTACGTTTGAGGGTGCCAATGAGACATAAGTTCACTTCTCAAGAAAGGGAAACCATAGTATCTTGGAAACCATCCACCACACCCACACAATCGCGTATGACAAACCAACAACCCACCTAAATGCCCGTGTCCCAGCCATAGAGAGAGGCATCAGAGCGCAGCAATAAAAGGTAGGGAAAGCACCGCTATGCATGAAAATTGCCCGGCTCCGGGATGCAGGTCATTCCCACGCTCAGGGGGGGTCGCGGGGCACTCCCCCCCCCCAAAGAGACATTTATTCATTTCTAGCTATCCCACCAGGAAACATCATAAATGACGAGGAGACATACTGGGTTGTTTATACCACCCAAAGGTCACCACCGTGCATTAAAGACAACACGTGTTACCCTAAAGGATCCATTAAACCATTTAAATGACCACCAACGTGATCCCTTAAGCACATGAAGGCCACCGACACATCATGGCATCCATCCCGCGTATCGTCCATCACAGCTGACATGAGGGGCCACATGTCGTCCATAGCAAAACCTCACCCATGAATTGAATTTTTTTAGGTGATTTCCAATAAATATAGGACCCAACGACATATGAAAAACCCCAGCTAAGTATCTTTCCATTCAAGTCATGCCGCATGCACCAAGACAAGCCCCGGGGCCCCTTCAAATTGTCTCACTCGGATGGCATTGTCTGCACACGATTGTCAGTCCGTAGGATCCCACATGCGACAAACCCCAGATCATTGTCATCGCTTTTATGGCGCACTACCTCAGCAAAGAAAAGCCCCAAGCATGGGACGAATCATCAAGAATTCACGGCATTGTCTCGATGCCAATTTTCCATGTCACTAGACATGTCATTGGGTGGATCTGGGCACGCAGGACAAGACCCATGCCCAGGGGGGTCCCAGACCACTCCCCCCCTAAAGATACATTTATGCATTTCCAGCTCTCCCACCAGGAAACATCAACATTGAAGAGGAGACATATTGATGGGTTTAGACCACCCTGAGGGCACCGCAGCACATGAAAGACAACACATGTTTCACTAAAAGAGCTATGAAACCATAGGAACAACCACCGACATGACCCCTTAGGCACATGAAGGCTGCCGACACGTCATGGCATCCGTCCCGCGTATCATCCATCACCTCAGAGAAGACAGACCCCATGTCCAGAGCGGGTCGTCACACATGAAATGAATTCTCTTTAGGTGGTCATTGTCATTACATACCAGACCCAACAATATATGACAAACCCCACCTTGACGTCCTTCTTTTCAAAGCACCCCACATCCACCAAGACAAACCCCGAGGCCCCTTCAAATCGTCTCACTCGAATGGCATTGTCTCCACGTGATTGTCAGTATGTAGGAACTGACATGCGACGAACCCCGACTCATTGTCATTGCTTTTATGGCTCACTACCTCGGACAAGACAAGCCCCAAGCACCGGATAAATCATCAAGATTTCATGGCTTTGTCTAGAGGCCATTTTTCCATGTTCGTGGGCATGTCACTGGGTGGCTATCGGAACGTAGGAAAAGACCCATGCCCAGGGGGGGTCACCGACCACTCCCCCCCTAAAGAGACATTCATGCATTTTCAACTGTCCCACTAGGAAACATCATCATTGACAAGGAGACATACTGATGGGTTTAGACAACCCAGTGGGCACCGCAGCGCATGAAAGACAACACATGTTGCCCTAAAAGAGCTATGAAACCATAGGAACAGCCACCTACGTGACCCCTTAGGCACATAAAGGCCATTGACACGTCATGGCATCCGTCCTGGGTATCATCCAACACCGCCGAGAAGACAGGCCCCATGTCCAGAGGGGGTCCTCATGCATGAAATGAATTCTCTTTAGGTGGTCATTGTCATTACATACGGGACACAACAACATATGACAAACCCCACCTCGACATCCTTCCTTTCAAGCCACACCACATGCACCAAGACAAGACCTGGGGCCCCTTCAAATCCTCTCACTCAGATGCCATTGTCTGGACACGATTTTTAGTCCGTAGGATCTCACATGCGACAAATCCCAGATCATTATCATCGCTTTTAGGGCGCACTACCTCAAGAAAGAAAAGCACCAAGCACGGGACGAATCATCAGGCATTCATGGAATTGTGTTGATGCCATTTTCCATGTCACTAGGCATGTCATTGGGTGGATTTAGGCACGCAGGACAAGACCCACACCCAGGAAGGTCGCTGACCACTCCCCCCTAAAGAAACATTGATGCATTTCCAGCTATCCCACCAGGAAACATCAACATTGACGAGGAGACATACTGAAGGGTTTAGACCACCCTGAGGGCGGCATAGCGCATGAAATACAACACATGTTTCCCTAAAAGAGATATGAAACCATAGGAAGGGCCACCGAAGTGACCCCTTAGGCACTTGAATGCCACCGACACGTCATGGAATCCATCCCACGTATCGTCCATCACTACAGAGAAGACACGACCCATGTCCAGAGCGGGTCCTCACGCATGAAATGAATTCTCTTTAGGTGGTCATTGTCATTAAATATTGAACCCAAAAACATATGAAAAACCCCACCTCGACATCCTTCCTTTCAAGGTACACCACATCCACCAAGAAGATCCCCGAGGCCCCTTCAAATCGTCTCACTCGGACGATGTTTCCTCCACGTGATTGTCAGTACGTAGGACCTGACACGCGACGAACCCCGGCTCATTGTCATCACTTTTATGGTGCACTACCTCAAACAAGACAAGTCCCAAGCACCGGAAAAATCATCAAGATTTTATGGCTTTGTCCGGATGCCATTTTTCCATTTCTGTGGGCATTTCACTGGGTGGCTCTCAGCACGCAGGACAATATCCACGCCCATGAGGGGTCGCCAACCACTCCCCCCCTAAAGAGACATTTATGCATTTCCATCTATCCCACCAGGAAACATCAGCAGTGACGAGAAGACATACTGATGGGTTTAGACAACCCAGTGGGCACCGCAGCACATCAAAGACAATACGTGTTTCCCTAAAAGAGATATTAAACCATAGGAACAGCCACCAACGTGACCCCTTAGGCACATGAAGGCCGCCGACACATCATAGCATCCGTCCCGGGTATCACCCAACACCGCCGAGAAGACAGGCCCCATGTCCAGAGTGGGTCCTCATGCATAAAATGATTTCTCTTTAGGTGGTCATTGTCATTACATACTGGACACAACAACATATGACAACCCCCACCTCAACATCCTTCACTTCAAGGCACACCGCATGCACCAAGACAAGCCCTGAGGCCCCTTCAAATCACCTCACTTGGATGGCATTGTCTGGATGTGATTGTCAGTCTGTAGGATCTAACATGCGACAAACCCCAGCTCATTGTCATCGCTTTTATGGTGCACTACCTTGGGCAAGATAAGCCCCAAGCACGGGAGGAATCATCATGAATTCATGGAATTGTGTCGATGCCATTTTACAAGTCACTGGGCATGTAATTGGGTGGATCTGGGCACGCCGGACAAGACCCACACCCAGGGGGGGTCACCGACCACTCCCCCCCTAAAGAGACATTTATGCATTTCCAGCTGTCCCACCAGGAAACATCAACACTGATGAGAAGACATACTCGGTGGTTTAGACCACCCATAGGGCACCACAGTTCATGAAAGACAACACGGGTTGCCCTAAATGAGCTATGAAACCATAGGAATGACCACCAACGTGACCCCTTAGTCACAAGAAGGCCGCCAACACGTCATGGCATCCGTCCCTCGTATCATCGATCACTGCCGAGAAGACAAGCCCCATGTCCACAGCGGGTCCTCACGCATGAAATGAATTATCTTTAGGTGGTGATTGTCGTTACATACAGGACCCAACAACATATGACCGACCACCACCTCCATGCCTATCCTTTCAAGGCACACCACAGCCACCAAGACAAGCCCAGAGGCCCCTTCAAATCGTCTCACTCGGATGGCATTGTCTCGATTACATTTTTACTTATTACTAGACATGTCATTGGGTGGCTCTGGGTACGCAGGACAAGACCCACGCCCAGGGGGGGTCGCCGACCACTCCCCCCCTAAAGAGACATTTATGAATTTCTAGCTATCCCACCAGGAAACATCAACAGTGACGAGGAGACATAATGATGGGTTTAGACCAACCTGAGGGAACCACAACACATGAAAGACAACACGTGTTTCCCTAAAAGAGCTATGAAACCATAGGAATAGGAACCGACGTGACCCCTTAGGCACATGAAGGCTGCCGACATGTCATGGCATCCGTCCCACATATCATCCATCACCGCAGAGAAGATAGACCCCATGTCCAGAGTATGTCGTCATGCATGAAATGAATTCTCTTTAGGTGGTCATTGTCAAAACATACCGGACCCAACAACATATGAAAAACCCCACCTCGACGTCCTTCCTCTCAAGGCACACGACATCCTCCAAGACAAGCACTTAGGCCCCTTCAAATCATCTCACTCGTGTGGCGTTGTCTCCATGTGATTGTTAGTGCGTAGGACCTAACACGTGATGAACCCCGGCTCATTTTCATCACTTTTATGGCGCACTACCTCAGACAAGACAATCCCCAAGCACCGGATGAATCATCAAGCTTTCTTGGCTTTGTTTAGAGGCCATTTTTCCATTTCCGTGGGCATGTCATTGGGTGGCTCTGGGCACGTGGGACAAGACCCACACCCAGGGGGGGTCGCCGACCACTCCCCCCCTAAAGAGACATTTATGCATTTCCAGCTGTCCCACCAGGAAACATCAGCATTGACGAGGAGACATACTGATGGGTTTAGACAAACCACTGGGCACCTCAGTGAATGAAAGACAACACGTGTTGCCCTAAAAGAGCTATGAAACCATATGAATAGCCACCAACGTGACCCCTTAGGCACATTAAGGACGCTGACACGTCATGGAATCCGTCCCGGGTATCATCTAACACCGCCGAGAAGACAGGCCCCATGTCCAGAACGAGTCCTCACGCATGAAATGAATTCTCTTTAGGTGGTCATTTTCATTACATACTAGACACAACAACATATGACCAACCCCACCTCGACATCCTTCCTTTCAAGGCACACTACATGCACCAAGACAAGCCCCAAGACCCCTTCAAATAGACTCACTCGGGTTCCATTGTCTGGATGTGATTGTCAGTCCGTAGGATATAACATGTGACAAACCCCAGCTCATTGTCATCGATTTTATGGCGCACTACCTCGGGAAAGACAAGCGCCAAGCACGGGATGAATCATCAGGCATTCATGGCATTGTGTCGATTCCATTTTCCATGTCACTGGGCATGTCATTAGGTGGCTCTAGGCACGCAGGACAGGACCCACGCCCAGGGGGGGTCGCCAACCACTCCCCCCATAAAGAGACATTTATGCATTTCCAGTTGTCCCACCAGGAAACATCAGAACTGACGAGGATACATACTGAGTAGTTTAGACCACCCAGAGGGCACCGCAGCACATTAAAGACAACACGTGTTTCCCTAAAAGAGCTATGAAACCATGGGAACGACCACCGACGTGACCCCTTAGGCACATGAAGGCTGCCGAAACGTCATGGCATATGTCCCGCGTATCGTCGATCACCGCCGATAAGACACGCCCCATGTCCACACCAGGTCCCCAGACATGAAATGAATTCTATTTAGGTGGTGAATGTAGTTACATACAGGACCCAACAACATATGACAAACTCCAGCTCGACGTCCTCACTTTCAATGCAATCCACATCCACCAAGACATGCCCTGAGGCCCCTTCAAATCATCTCACTCGGATGGCATTGTCTCCACATGATTGTCAATACGTAGGACCTGGCACGCGACGAACCCCGACTCCTTTTCATCGCTTTTATGGCGCACTACCTCAGACAAGACAAGCCCCAAGCACCGGACGAATCATCAAGATTTCATGGCTTTGTCCAGAGGCCATTTTTCCACATCCGTGGGCATGTCACTGGGTGGATCTCGGCACGCAGGACAAGACCCACGCCCAGGGGGGGTCACTAACCACTCCCCCCCTAAAGAGACATTTATGCATTTCCAGCTGTCCCACCAGGAAACATCAAAATTGATGAGGAGACATACTGATGGGTTTAGACAACCTAGTGGGCACCGCAGTGCATGAAAGAAAACACGTGTTTCCCTAAAAGAGCTATGAAACCATAGGAACATCCACCGACATGACCCATTAGGCACATGAAGGCCGCCGACACATCTTGGCATTCGTCTCGGGTATCATCCAACACCGCCGAGTAGACATGCCCCATGTCCAGAGCGGGTCCTCACGCATTAAATAAATTCTCTTTAGGTGGTCATTTTCATTTCATACTGAACACAACAACATATGACAAACCCCACCTCGACATCCTTCCTTTCAAGGCACCCCGCATGCACCAAGACAAGCCCTGAGGCCCCATCAAATCGCCTCACTCAGATGCCATTGTCTGGACACGATTTTCAGTCCGTAGGATCTCACATGCGACAAACCCCAGCTCATTTTCATCGATTTTATATCGCACTACCTTGGGAAAGACAATCCCCAAGCACATGATGAATCATCAGGCATTCATGGCATTGTGTCGATGCCATTTTCCATGTCACTGGGCATGTCATTGGGTGGATCTAGGCACGCAGGACAGGAGCCACATCCAGGTAAGGTCTCCGACCACTCCCCCTCTAAAGAGACATTTATGCATTTCTATCTGTCCCACCAAGAAACATCAGCACTGATGAGGAGACATACTGAGTGGTTTATACCACACAGAGGGCACCGCAGCGCATGAAAGACAACACGTGTTTCCTTAAAAGAGCTATGAAACCATGGGAATGTCCACAGACTTGACCCCTTAGGCCCATGAAGGCCGCCGAACCGTCATGGAATCCGTCCCGCGTATCGTCGATCACCACCGAGAAGCACGCCTCATGTCCACAGCGGGTCCTCACGAATGAAATGAATTCCCTTTAGGTGGTGATTTTTGTTACATAAAAGACCCAAAAACATATGAACGACCACCACGTCCATGTATTTCCTTTCAAGGAACACCACATCCACCAAGACAAGACCCGAGGCCCCTTCAAAAATTCTCACTCACATGGCATTGTCTCCACGCGATTTTCAGTACATAGGACCTAGGTTTAGACAACCCAGAGGGCACCGCAGCGCATGAAAGGCAACACTTGTTTCCCTAAAAGAGCTATGAAACCCTAGGAACGGCCACTGACGAGACCCCTTAGGCACATGAAGGCCGCCGACACGTTATGGCATCTGTCCCGCGTATCGTCGATCACCGCCGAGAAGACAGGCCCCATGTCCACAGTGGGTCCTCACGCATGAAATGAATTCTCTTTAGGTGGTGATTGTCGTTACATATAGGACTCAACAACATATGACCCACCACCACCTCCATGTCTTTCCTTTCAAGGCATACCGCATTCACCAAGACAATACCTGAGGCCCCTTCAAATCGTCTCTCTCGGATGGCATTGTCTCCACGCGACTGTCAGTACGTAGGACCTGACACGCAACGAACCCCAGCTCATTGTCATCGCTTTTATGGCACACTACCTCAGGCAAGACAATCCCCAAGCACGGGATGAATCATCATGCATTCATGGCAATGTGTCGATGTCATTTTCCATGTCACTGAGCATGTCATTGGGTGGATCTGGGCACAAAGGACAAGACCCACGCCCTGGGGGGGTCGCTGACCACTCC
>OY728147.1:455671494-455703994 GCA_963277665.1 Viscum album
CGCCACGAGCCGACCGTCATACCGGTTTACAACCATTCCACATGCAACCAAGGTGCATCGTTAAACCCCATTCGCTTCCCTCCCAGAAATTTCAAGCACTCTTTGACTCTCTTTTCAAAGTCCTTTTCATCTTTCCCTCGCGCTACTTGTTCACTATCGGTCTCCCGCCCATATTTAGCCTTGGACGGAACTTACCACCGAATTTGGGCTGCATTCCCAAACAACCAGACTCACCGACAACACCTCATGATGTGATAGGGTGCGGGATCCACGGGGCTCTCACCCTCTCCGGCACCCCATTCCAAGGGAAATAAGCCCAGTCCACCACCGAGGACGCTTCTACAGACTACAATTCAAATGACCGGGTCATTCGATTACCAAGTTGGTCTACTCCCATTTTGCTCGTCGTTACTAAGGTAATCCTCATAAGTTTCTTTTACTCCGCTCATTGATATTCTTAAACTCAGCGGGTGCTCCCACCTGACCTGGGGTCAGAAGTGTTGCTCCATCTAAGTGTCGATGAATCCACGGGACTGCAGGGTTCTCGCACCGACATGGTAAAAACGCAGTCTGCCACAACCCATCATACCGCATGTCGCCAGGGACCATGATATTAAGCCAACCGCAAAAATAGGGAATAGGAGGGCACCATCTACCCCAAAATCCCCTCCCATTGAAAATAAACCTGATTAGAGGGTCTCCTATATGGGGAGGTCCGAGGGCTACACCATGCATGACGCCCAGGCAGGCGTACCCTCGACCAAAAAACGGCCCCAGCCACAACTTGCGTTCAAAAACTCAATGATTCACGAGATTCTTCAATTCACACCATGTACCACATTTCACTGCATTCTTCATCGACATGAGAGCCGAGATATCCAATACCGAGAGTCGTTGTATCGATATTTATAAAGTCACCACCATGGATACCCCGTGCTCCAGGCACACATGCACACCGCATAGGGCCACGAGGGGATCTTCCAATATGGTCTTTACCTTGGCACATCCCATGTCGGTGTAAGAGGTAGATCGAAGTTCTCATGCCCTTTGAGGAATGCCTCCATCAACCACAAGGGGTCACACGGGGGGGTCGATCCCCGTGCACCCCGCTGCGTATGATCCAACCAATTAACATGTCCACCGACATTCTACTAGCATCCAAAAATGATCCTTCCGCAGGTTCACCTACAGAAACCTTGTTACAACTTCTCCTTCCTCTAAATGATAAGTTTTAGTGGACTTCTCATGACATCGCAAATGGTGAACCACCCACGTCACCATGATCCGAACACTTCACCGGACCATTCAATCGGTAGGAGCGACGGGCGGTGTGTACAAAGGGAAAGACGTAGTCAACACGAGCTGATGAATCGTGCTTACTAGGAATTCCTCATTGAAGACCAACAATTGCAATGATCTATCCCCATCATGATGAAATTTCAAAGATTACCCAGGCCTAACGGCCAAGGCTATAGACTCGTTGAATACATCAGTGTAGCGCGTGTGTGGCCCAGAACATCTAAGGGCATCACAGACCTGTTATTGCTTCAAAACTTCCATGGCCTGGTTGGCCATAGTCTCTCTAAGAAGCTAGCCATGGAGGGGTACCTCCACGTAGCTAGTTAGAAGACTGAGGTCTCGTTCGTTAACGGAATTAACCAGACAAATCGCTCCACCAACTAAGAAAGACCATGCACCACCACCCATAGAATCCCGAAAGAGCTCTCAGTCTCTCAATTCTTACTTTGTCTGGACCTGGTAAGTTTCCCCGTGTTGAGTCAAATTAAGCCGCAGGCTCCACTCCTGGTGGTGCCCTTCCGTCAATTCTTTTAAGTTTCAGACTTGCGACCATACTCCCCCCAGAACCCAAAAACTTTTATTTCTCATAATGTTCCAACGGAGTCCTATAAGCAACATCTGCTGATCCCTGGTCGTCATCGTTTATGGTTGAGACTAGAACGGTATCTGATCATCTTTGAGCCCCAAAATTTCATTCTAGATCAATGAAAACATCCTTGGAAAATGCTTTCGCAGTTGTTCGTCTTTCATAAATCCAAGAATTTCACCTTTGACAGTGAAATACGAATGCCCCTGATTGTCCCTATTAATCATTACTCCGATCCTGAAGGCCAACAGAATAGGACCGAAATCCTGTGACATTATCTAATGCTAATGTATTCAGAGCGTAGGCTTGCTTTGAGCACAACAATTTCTTAAAATTAATAGCACTGAAGCCACGACTCGTCTAGTTAAGGCCAGGAGCGCATCGCCAGTAGAAGGGACAGGCCAACCAATACACACCAGGAGGCAGACCGATCAAACCCATCCCAAGGTCCAACTACGAGCTTTTTAACTTCACCAACTTAAATATACGCTATTTGAGCTGAAATTATCGCGACTGTTGGCACCAGACTTTCCCTCCAATGGATCCTCGTTAAGGGATTTAGATTGTACTCATTCCAATTACCAGACTCTTTAAAGCCTGGTATTGTTATTTTTTGTCACTACCTCCCCGTGTCGGGATTGGGTAATTTGTGCGCCTGTTGCCTTCCTTGGATGTGGTAGCCGTTTCCCAGGCTCCCTCTCCAAAATCGAACCCTAATTCCCCGTCACCCATCAACACCATGGTAGGCCACGATCCTACCATCAAAAGTTGATAGGGCAGAAATTTGAATGATGCGTCACTGGCATGAGGGTCGTGCGATCCGATGAGTTATCATGAGTCATCAGTGCGCTGATCAGAGCTCGCATCAACCTTTTATCTAATAAATGCTCCCCTTACAAGAGTCAGGATTCATTGCACGTATTAGCTCTAGAATTACTATGGTTATCCAGGTAGAAAATACCATCAAACAAACTATAACTGATTTAATGAGACATTCACAGTATCACCATCTCAATTAGTTTATACTTAGACATGCATGGCTTAATCTTTGTGACAAGCATATGACTACTTCCAGGATCAACCAGGTAGCGTCACCATCCACATCTGCACCGCTTGAGGTATGACTGAGGAGAGGCCTCAGAACCCCAACACGATCATGAAATGTCACTCACAACCATCGATTCATTGGGAAATGAGGGAAAGGACCCCATTTTCATCCACCATCATATTCCGTATCTAATACAAGCATCAATGACTTTGGGAACCATGGCACTGACATTATCTTCTAAACCCGAGTGCCTGCATCGTAATGGTCGCGCTACCATCCGCCACATAACACAACAAGTGTTCTCAATGGTTATCCAACCAAGCCAAACTGTGTTCCAACATTCACATGGAAACATGCACAAGGACCAAATGAAAGCGAGGAGAAATTAAACCCCCACTTAAGGATGAGGGTGCCAATGAGACCAAAGTTCCCTTCCCAAAAAAGGGAGACCGCCGTATCTTGAAAACCATCCACCACTCCCACACAATCGCGTAAGCACAACCATCAACCCACACAACTGACCATGACGCCTTGAGGGAATCAACCCGAGAGGAATCAAAATGCAGCACATGAAGGCAGGGAATGCACCGCTATGCATGACACAAGGGAAGGATTGATATACCCAACCCCCGAGAGCTGAAAACCACATTATATAATGAGTACCATCCATCAGGAACCCGAGCCTTTGATCCATTACGACCTGGATCTCAAATTCATGCACCCACACATTTGAGTTTCATGCCACTCAAACGACCAACAGACATTCTTGAATCTCGCCGCATATCAGGTCCATCCACTAACCACTTGGATTATAACCTCCCACAATTCTCTGTATATGCACTAGTATACCCAATTTCCATCAGTCATTTCATAAACTCTAAACAGAGCCCTCACCGACATGATGTGTGTGGAATCTAAATGCCCATATGTAAATTTCATGCAATGTGGGGCCAAACATTTGGGAAACACGCAACCGAGGGACTATCAAGGGCCACAAATCACCACCATGCACTAACATGCGATGGGGTCACAACATTCAATCTTCACTCATCATTGACAAGAATTTCCATATCGAGCCCTGATCAGTTAGGATCGGACTACCTAGCATTTTATAGGATCTCCCTGTAAAGAGTCATCACCTCTCAATGATGCTCAAGTACACCGCACCGAACAAATAGATCCAACTTCCAATACTTCTTTTATTCCAGAGACAAGAATGATCATCATCGATGAGGTCTCAGCATTCATTCCTTCCTTTACCCAACACTGATTAGAATCGCCAAACCGATCCCTTTCCACGAATCGACAGGATCCCGGTTAACGATTCATCACCTCTGCATGACGCTCGTGTATCTTGAAGAAATAGTAGATACACATTCTCAAGACACCCTAATGAACATCATCACCCAAGGCATGAGTGAGGAGGAAGGCACCCCAACCTGTCCAATAATGAACCATGGAAACTGTTTCCCTGGTGGTGTGAGTTTCTCAGGACCCAAATAACTCGCATGTGGCCCCGACAATGGGTTGAGCAAAGCACTCCCGCCAATCATTGCCCAAAGCAGCTTACTATGGTTCGCATGGAATATCGCTGAATGGGAAATAAAGGAGCACAGTCTTGCATCCTGGTGATACCGATAGTTTCGCGCTTGAACCACTACCAAAATCCCACAATGCTCTAGAGAAGGTGAGGAAAAGGGAGGTACAGTAAGGGAAGACAAAGGAACCCAATCCCATCATGCCTCCCACATCCCAACATCTGCAAGAACTCAACCACGCTCAGTGGATTTTAAGCAAAGCCTGACCCGCAACGCTTCATGAATGGTGTGTAAAAAGGTGGGTACGGCAGGATGGGGAAAAAACCCAATCCTGCACATACCCCCCACATCCCACCAGTGAGGAAAAAGGTAGGAATGTCAGGGGATGAGGAGGGAAACCCCCATCCCTCCATGCCTCCCACATCTCACATTCCGTAGGAACTCAACCGCCATGAGGCAGCTTTTAAGCAGACGAACCAGCAACGCTCAAGGGACGTCGAGGAAAGGGATTCATGGTAGGTACATGGGTCCTATGTCCCGCCGCACCTCCTACATCCCACCATCCAAACGATCCCATAAACCGTGAGGCGGTATTTAAGCACCAAACCCACAATGCTCCACAGACGGGGAGGAAAAGCAGGCACGTCAGGGGACGGGGCAAAAACCCAATCCCATCGTGCCTCCCACATCCCACCATCCGCAGAAACTCAACCACCCTGAGGCAGATTTTAAGCAAGAAAAGACACACTGCTCTAGAGAAGTTGAGGGAAGGGTAGGAGAATTGAGGGACAACAAAGGAACCTCAACCCACCATGCCACCCACATCCCACCATCCACAGGAACTCCACCACCACAGGTGGCCTTTTAAGCAAGCCTGAACCGCAACGATCCATGAAAGGTGGGGAAAAAGGCGGGCACGACATGAGACAGGGGAAAAACCCAATACCTCCAATGCCCCCACATACCACCAGTGAGGAAAAGGAATTACAACATCCCACCGCCATGCCTTCCACATCCCACCTTCTGAAGGAACTCAACTGCCATGAGGAAGATTTTAAGCAGAAGAACCCACAACACTCCAGGGACATTGAGGAAAAGGATTCATGACAAAAACGGATGCCCTATGTCCCGCCGCACCCCCACATCCCACCATTCAAAAGAACTCAACCATTGTTGCGAAACTTTTAGCCAAGAACCAGGACACCAACCATGATCATATATCATCATCCCATCCAAGTTATATTTTTCTAGTATCACATCCTATTTTTAGAGAACCCTTGGAAGACGGAACCGCAATTGTGCGAGAGAATTCAACCCAAGCATATAGACGGGGCCCGTACATCAGCACCGACAAAATTCCACTACCAACATGGAGAACTCCAAAGGGACAAGTGAGGGTCTTCTAGGTGGAGCTCACCCACATGGAGATTCTTCGCTTGAGGTATAACCGAGGAGAAAGTCAGCCCTGTCACTGATTTAATGAGACCCTTCACAGTATCACCATCTTTCGATTAGTTTGTCTGTGTACATGCACGACCTGATCTTTGATACAAGCATATGACTAGTGGAAGGATCGGTCAGGTAGCATCACCAACCACATATGCATTGTTTGAGGTATGACTGAGCTGACCACTCAGACCCCAACACAAGCCCAAACTGTCTTCCCGAACCATCAATTCCTTTCTATTAGTTTGCCCTTTGTACATGCACAACCTGATCTTTGAGACAAGCATATGACTAGCGGAAGGATCATCCAGGTAGCATCACCAACCACATCTGCAATGTTTGAGGTATGACTGAGCTGACCACTCAAACCCCAACACAAGCCCAAACCATCTTCCCTAATCGATAACATCCCGGTTAATGATTCATCACCTCCGCATGACGCTTGTGTATCTTGCAGAAACAGTAGATACACATTCTCAAGACACCCTTATGAACATCATCACCCAAGGCATGACTGAAGAGGAAGGCACCCCAACTTGTCCAATAATGAACCATGGAAACTGTTTCCCTGGTGGTGTGAGTTTCTCAGGACCCAAATAACTTGCATGTGGCCCCGAAAATGCCTTGAGAAAAGCACTCCCTCCAATCATATCCCAAGGTAGCTTGCTATGGTTCGCATCGAATATAACTGAATTAGAAATTTAGGAGCACGGTCTCGCATCCTGGTGATACCGACAGTTTCACGCTTGAAGCACTACCAAAATCCCACAATGCTCCGGAGAAAGTGATGAAAAGGATGGTACAGCAAGGGACGACAAAGGAACCCAATACCTCCATGCCACCCACATCCCAACATCTGCAAGAACTCAACCACGCTCATGGCTTTTAAGCAGTGCCCAACCCGCAACACTCCATGGAAGGTGAGGAAAAAGGTGGGTATCGAAGGATGGGGAAAAAACCCAATCCCACCGCGCCTCCCACATCCCACCATCCATAGAAACTCAACCACCCTAATGAAGTTTTTAAGCAAGAAAAGCCGCACTGCTGTAGAGAAGCTGAGGGAAGGGCAGGAGCGTCGAGGGACGACAAAGGAACCCCAACCCACCATGCGTCCCACAACCCACCATCCAAGGAACTCTGCCACCAACAAGTGGCCTTTTAAGCAAGCCCGAACTGCAACGCTCCATGAAAGGTGGGGAAAAAGGCAGGAATGACATGGGACATGGAAAAAACCCAATCCCTCCAATTCCCCCCACATACCACCGATGAGGAAAAGGAATTACAGCGTCCCACTGCCATGCCTCCCACATCCCACCTTCCGAAGGAACTCAACCGCCATGAGGCATATTTTAAGCAGACGAACCCACAACGCTCCAGGGACGTTGAGGAAAAGGAGTAATGATAGGAACGGAGGCCCTATGTCCCACCTCACCCCCCACATCCCACCATTCAAAAGAACTCAACCACCGTTGCGAAACTTTTAACCAAGAACCTGGACACCAAACATGCTCATCTATCATTATCCAATCCAAGTTATATTTGTCTAGTATCGCATCCTCTTTTTAGCAACCACTTGGAAGACGGAACCGCAATTGTGCGAGAGAATTCAACCCAAGAATATATACAGGGCCCGTACATCAGCACCAACAAAATTCCACTACCAACAGAGAGAACTCCAAAGGGACAAGTGAGGGTCAACTAGGTGGATCTCACCCACCTGGGGATTCTTCAATTGAGGTATAACTGAGGAGAAAGTAAGCCCTGTCACTGATTTAATGAGACCCTTCATAGTATCACCATCTTTCGATTAGTTTGTCCTTGTACATGCACGACCTGATCTTTGAGACAAGCATATGACTAGTGGAAGGATCATCCAAGTATCATCACCAACCACATCTGCATTGTTTGAGGTATGACTGAGTTGACCACTCAGACACCAACACAAGCCCAAACCGTATTCCCAAATCGACAGGAACCCAATTAATGATTCATCACCTATGCATGATGCTCGAAACCGCAATTGTGCGAGAGAATTCAACCCAAGCATATAAACAGGGCTCGTATATCAGCACCGACAAAATTCCACTACCAACAGGGAGAACTCTGAAGGGACAAGTGAGGGTCTTCTAGGTGGAGCTCACCCACCTGGGGATTCTTTGATTGATGTATAACTGAGGAGAAAGTCAGCCTTGTCACTGATTTAATGAGACCCTTCACAGTATCACCATCTTTCAATTAGTTTGTCCTTGTACATGCACTAACTGGTCTTTGAGACAAGCATATGACTAGTGGAAGGATCATCCATGTAGCATCACCAACAACATCTGCATTGTTTGAGGTATGACTGAGCTGACCACTCAGACCCCAACACAAGCCCAAACCGTCGTCCCGAACATTTAATTATGTTTGATTAGTTTGTCCTTTGTACATGCACAACCTGATCTTTGAGACAAGCATATGACTAATGGAAGGATCAGCCAGGTAGCATCACCAACCACATCTGCAATGTTTGAGGTATGACTGAGCTAACCACTCAGACCCCAACACAAGCCCAAACCGTCTTCCCAAATCGACAGGATCCCAATTAATGAGTCATCACCTCTGCATGATGCTCGTGTATCTTACAGAAACAATAGATACACATTCTCAAGCCACCCTTATGAACATCATCACTCAAGGCATGACTGAGGAGGAAGGAACCCCAACTTGTCCAATAATGAACCATGTCAATCGTTACCCTGTTGGTGTGAGTTTCTCAGGACCCAACTAACTCACACGTGGCCCCGAAAATGCATTGAGAAAAGCACCCACGCTAATCATTGCCCAAGGAAGATTTCTATGGTTCACATGGAATATCGCTGAATGGGAAATTTAGGAGCACGGTCTCTCATCCTGGTGATACCGACAGTTTCGCGCTTGAACCACTACCAAAATTCCACAACGCTCCAGAGAAGGTGAGGAAAAGGCGGGTACAGCAAGGGACGAGAAAGGAACCCAATCCAACCATGCCTCCCACATCCCAACATCTGCAAGAACTCAACCACACTCAGTGGCTTTTAAGCAAAGCCCGACCTGCAATGCTCCATGAAAGGTGAGGAAAAAGGTGGGTATCGCAGGACGGGGAAATAACCCAATCCCGCCCATACCCCCCACATCCCACCAGTGAGGAAAAGGGTAGGAACGTCAGGGGATGAGGAGGAAAACCCCCATACCGCCGTGCCTCCCACATCTCACATTCCGTAGGAACTCAACCGCCGTGAGGAAGCTTTTAAGCAGACGAACCAGCAATTCTCAAGAGACGTCGAGGAAAGGGAGTCATGGTAGGTACGGGGGTCCTATGTCCCGCCGCGCTGCCCATATCCCACCATCCATAGGATCCCACAAATCGTGAGGCAGTATTTAAGCACCAAGCCCGCAATGCTCCACAGACGGGGAGGAAACGGTAGGCACGTCAGGGGACGGGGCAAAAACCCAATCCCGCCGCGCCTCCCACATCCCACCATCCGCAGCAACTCAATCGCCCTGAGGCAGCTTTTAAGCAAGAAAAGCCGCACTGCTCTAGAGAAGGAGAGGGAAGTGCAGGAGCGTCGAGGGACGACAAAGGAACACCAACCCACCATGCCTCCCACATCCCACCATCCAAGGAACTCTGCCACCAACAGGTGGCCTTTTAAGCAAGCCCGAACTGCAATGCTCCATGAAAGGTGAGGAAAAAGGTGGGCACGGCATGGGACGGGGCAAAAACCCAATCCCTCCAATGCCCCCCACATCCCACCGGTGAGGAGAAGGAATTATAGCTTCCCACAGCCATGCCTCCCACATCCCACCTTCCAAAGGAACTCAACCACCATGAGGCAGATTTTAAGCAGATGAACCCACAATGCTCCAGGGACGTTGAGGAAAAGGAGTCATGACAGGAACGGAGGCCCTATGTCCCGCCGCACCCCCCACATCCCACCATTCAAAAGAACTCAACCACTGTTGCGAAACTTTTAACCAAGAACTAGGACACCAACCATGCTCATCTATAATCATCCCATCTAAGTTATATTTTTCTAGTATCGCATCATCTTTTTAGCAAGCCCTTGGAAGACAGAACAACAATTGTGCGAGAGAATTCAACCCAAGCAAATAGACGGGGCCCGTACATCAGCACCAACAAAATTCCACTACCAATAGGGAGAACTACAAAGGGACAAGTGAGGGTCTTCCAGTGGAGCTCACCCACCTGGGGATTCTTCTCTAGAGGTATAACCGAGGAGAAAGTCATTCGTGGAACTGATTTAATGAGACCCTTCTCAGTATCACCATCTTTCGATTAGTCTGTCCTTGTACATGCAGGACCTGATCTTTGAGACAAGCATATGACTAGTGGAAGGATCAGCCATGTAGCATCACCAACAACATCTGCATTGTTTGAGGTATGACTGAGCTGACCACTCAGACCCCAACACAAGCCCAAACCATCGTCCAGAACATTCAATTCCGTTCGATGAGTTTTTCCTTTGTGCATGCACTACCTGATCTTTGAGACAAGCATATGACTAATGGAAGGATCCGCCACGTTGCATCACCAACCACATCTGCAATGTTTGAGGTATGACTGATCTGACCACTCATACCCCAACACAAGCCCAAACCATCTTCCCAAATCGACAGGAACCCGATTAATGGGTCATCACCTCTGCATGACGCTCGGAACCGCAATTGTGATAGAGAATTCAACCCAAGCATATAAACGGGGACCGTATATCAGGACCGACAAAATTCCACTACCAACAAGGAGAACTCCGAAGGGACAAGTGAGGGTCTTCTAGGTCTAGATCACCCACCTGGGGATTCTTCGCTCGATGTATAACCGAGGAGAACGTCAGACTTGTCACTGATTTAATGAGACCCTTCATAGTATCACCATCTTTCGATTAGTTTGTCCCTGTCATTGCACAGACTGATCTTTGAGACAAGAATATGACTAGTGTTCTCGACGGATATCCAACCAAGTCAAACCGTGTTCCATCATTCACATGGAAACATACACAAGGACCAAATGAAAGTGAGGAGAAATTAAACCCCCACTTACGGATGAGGGTTCCAACGAGACCAATGTTCCCTTCCCAAAAAAGGGAGACCGAATTATCTTGACAACCATCCACCACTCCCACACAATCACGTAAGCACAACCATCAACCCACACAACTGAACGTGACTCCTCGAGGGAAGCAACCCGAGAGGCATCAAAATGCAGCACATGAAGGCAGGGAAAGCACCGCTATGCATGACACAAGGGAAGGATTGATATACCCAACCCCCGAGAGCCAACGAGACCAACGTTCCCTTCCCAAAAAAGGGAGACCGCGGTATCTTGACAACCATCCACCACTCCCACACAATCGCGTAAGCACAACCATCAACCCACACAACTGATCATGCAGGACCTGATCTTTGAGACAAGAATATGACTAGTGGAAGGATCATCCATGTAGCATCACCAACAACATCTGCATTGTTTGAGGTATGATTAAGCTCACCACTTAGACCCCAACACAAGCCCAAACCTTCATCCAGAATATTCAATTCTGTTCGATTAGTTTGTCCTTTGTACATGCACAACCTGATCTTTGAGACAAGCATATGACTAATGGAAGGATCAGCTAGGTTGCATCACCAACCACATCTGCAATGTTTGAGGTATGACTGAGCTGACCACTCAGACCCCAACACAAGCCCAAACCGTCTTCCCAAATCGACAGGAACCCAATTAATGAGTCATCACCTCTGCATGATGCTCGAAACCGCAATTGTACGAGAGAATTCAACCCAAGCATATAAACGGGGCCTGTATATCAGCACCGACAAAATTCCACTACCAAGAGGGAGAACTCCGAAGGGAAAAGTGTTGGTCTTCAAGGTGGAGCTCACACACCTGGGGATTCTTCGCTTGATGTATAACCGAGGAGAAAGTCAGCCTTGTCACTGATTTAATGAGACCCTTTATAGTATCACCATCTTTCGATTAGTTTGTCCTTGTACATGCACTAATTGATCTTTGAGACAAGCATATGACTAGTGGAAGGATCAGCCATGTAGCATCACCAACAACATCTTCATTGTTTGAGGTATGACTGAGCTGACCACTCAGACCCCAACACAAGCCCAAACCGTCGTCCCGAACATTCAATTCCGTTCGATTAGTTTGTCCTTTGTACATGCACAACCTGATCTTTGAGACAAGCATATGACTAATGGAAGGATCAGCTAGGTTGCATCACCAACCACATATGCAATGTTTGAGGTATGACTGAGCTGACCACTCAGACCCCAACACAAGCCCAAACCGTCTTCCCAAATCGACAGGAACCCAATTAATGAGTCATCACCTCTGCATGACGCTCGAAACCGTAATTATGCAAGAGAATTCAACCCAAGCATAGAAACGGGGCCCGTATATCAGCACCGACAAAATTCCACTACCAACATGGAGAACTCTTAAGGGACAAGTGAGGGTCTTCTAGGTGGATCTCACCCACCTGGGGATTCTTCACTTGATGTATAACCAAGGAGAAAGTCAGACTTGTCACTGATTTAATGAGGCCCTTCACTGTATCACCATCTTTCGATTATTTTGTCCTTGTACATGCACAAACTGATCTTTGAGACAAGAATATGACTAATGTTCTCAACGGATATCCAACCAAGTCAAACCGTGTTCCATCATTCACATGGAAACATGCACAAGGACCAAATGAAAGTGAGGAGAAATTAAACCCCCATTTACGGATGAGGGTGTCAACGAGACCAACGTTCCCTTCCCAAAAAATGGATACCAAAGTATCTTGACAACCATCCACCACTCCCACACAATTGTGTAAGCACAACAATCAACCCACACAACTGACTGTGACGGCTTGAGGGAAGCAACCCGAGAGGCATCACAATGCAGCACATGAAGGCAGGGAAAGCACCGCTATGCATGACACAAGGGAAGGATTGATATACCCAACCCCCGAGAGCCAACGGGACCAACGTTCCCTTCCCAAAAAAGGGAGACCGCAGTATCTTGACAACCATCCACCACTCCCACACAATCGCGTAAGCACAACCATCAACCCACACAACTGATCGTGTAGGACCTGATCTTTGAGACAGGCATATGACTAGTGGAAGGATCATCCATGTAGCATCACCAACAACATCTGCATTGTTTGAGGTATGACTGAGCTCACCACTCAGACCCCAACACAAGCCCAAACCGTCGTCCTGAACATTCAATTCCGTTCGATTAGTTTTTCCTTTGTACATGCACAACCTGATCTTTGAGACAAGCATATGACTAATGGAAGGATCAGCCAGGTTGCATCACCAACCACATCTGCAATGTTTGAGGTATGACTGAGCTGACCACTCAGACCCCAACACAAGCCCAAACCGTCTTCCCAAATCGACAGGAACCCAATTAATGATTCATCACCTCTGAATGATGATTGAAACCACAATTGTGCGAGAGAATTCAACCCAAGCATATAAACGGGGCCCGTATATCAGCACCGACAAAATTCCACTACCAACAGGGAGAACTCCGAAGGGACAAGTGAGGGTCTTCTAGGTGGAGCTCACCCACCTGGGGATTCTTCGCTTGATGTATAACTGAGGATAAATTCAGCCTTGTCACTGATTTAATGAGACCCTTCACAGTATCACCATCTTTCGATTAGTTTGTCCTTTGCACATGCACTAACTGATCTTTGATACAAGCATATGACTAGTGGAAGGATCAGCCATGTAGAATCACCAACGAAATCTGCATTATTTGAGGTATGACTGAGCTGACCACTCAGACCCCAACAGAAGCCCAAACTGTCGTCCTGAACATTCAATTCCGTTCGATTAGTTTGTCCTTTGACATGCACAACCTGAACTTTGAGATAAGAAGATGACTAATGGAAGGATCATCCAGGTTGCATCACCAACCACATATACAATGTTTGAGGTATGACTGATATGACCACTCAGACCCCAACACAAGCCCAAACCGTCTTCCCAAATCGACAGGAACCCAATTAATGAGTCATCACTTCTGCATGATGCTCAAAACCGCAATTATGCGAGATAATTCACCCCAAGCATATAAACGGGGCCCGTATATCAGCACCGACAAAATTCCACTACCAACAGGGAGAACTCCGAAGGGACAAGTGAGGGTCTTCTAGGTGGAGCTCACCCACCTGGGGATTCTTCACTTGATGTATAACCGAGGAGAAAGTCAGCCTTGTCACTGATTTAATGAGTCCCTTCACAGTATCACCATCTTTCGATTAGTTTGTCCTTGTACATGCACAAACTAATCTTTGAGACAAGCATATGACTAGTGTTCTCAAAGGATATCCAACCAAGCAAAACCGTGTTCCATCATTCACATGGAAACATGCACAAGGACCAAATGAAAGCGAGGAGAAATTAAACCCCCACTTACAGATGAGGGTTCCAATGAGACCAACGTTCCCTTCCCAAAAAAGGGAGACCGCAGTATCTTGACAACCATCCACCACTCCCACACAATCGCGTAAGCACAACCATCAAACCACACAACTGACCGTGAAGCCTCGAGGGAAGAAACCTAAGAGGCATTACAATGCAGCACATGAAGGAAGGTAAAGCACCGCAATGCATGACACAAGGGAAGGATTGATATACCCAACCCCCAAGAGCCAACGAGACCGACGTTCCGTTCCTAAAAAAGGGAGACCGCAATATCTTGACAACCATCCACCACTCCCACACAATCGCATAAGCACAACCATCAACCCACACAACTGACTGTGATGCCTCGAGGGAAGAAACACTAGAGGCATCACAATGTAGTAGATGAAGGCAGGGAATGCACCGCTATGCATGACACATGGGAAGGATCAGCCAGGTAGCATCACCAACCACTTCTGCATTGTTTGAGGTATGACTGAACTGACCACTCAGACCCCAACACAAGCCCAAACCATTTTCTCGAACCATCAATTCATTTCAATTAGTTTTTCCTTTATACATGCACCAACCTGATCTTCAAGACAAGCATATGACTAGAGGAAGGATCAACCAGGTAGCATCACCAACCACGTCTGCAATGTCTGAGGTATGACTGAGCTGACCACTCAGACCCCAACACAAGCCCAAACGGTCTTCCCTAACCGTCAACCCTGAGGCCCCTTCAAATCATCTCACTCGGATGTCAGTCTGCAGGATCACACATGCGACAAACCCCAACTCATAGTCATCATTTTTAGAGCGCACTACCTCAGGTAAGACAAGCCCCAAGCACGGGAAAAATCATCAGGTATTCATGGAATTAGGTCGATGCCATTTTCCATGTCACTGGGCATGTCATTGGGTGGCTCTCAGCACGCAGGACAAGACCCACGCCCAGGGGGGGTCGCCGACCACTCCCCCCCTAAAGAGACATTTATTCATTTCCAGCTATTCCACCAGGAAACATCAACATTGACGAGGAGACATATTGATGGGTTTAGACCACATTGAGGGCACCGCAGCGCATGAAAGACAACACGTGTTTCCCGAAAAGAGCTATGAAACCATAGCAAGGGCCACCGACATGACCCCTTAGGCACATGAAGGCCGCTGAGGAATTCTCTTTAGGCAGTCATTATCATTACATACCGGACCCAACAACATATGACAAACCCCACCTCACCGTCCTTCTTTTCAAGGTACACCGCATCCACAAAGGCAAGCCCCGAGGCCCCTTCAAATCATCTCACTCGGATGGCGTTGTATCCACGTCATTGTCAGTACATCGGACCTGACACGCGACGCACCCCGGCTCATTGTCATCACTTTTATAGTGCACAAGCTCGGACAAGACAAGCCCCAAGAACCGTACGAATCATCAAGATTTCATGGCTTTGCCTGGAGGTCGTTTTTCCATGTTCGTGGGCATGTCACTGGCTGGCTCTGGGCACGCAGGAAAAGACCCACACCCAGGGGGGGTCGCCGACCACTCCCCCCCTAAAGAGACATTTATGCATTTCCAACTGTCCCACCAGGAAATATCAGCACTGACGAGGAGACATACTGATGGGTTCAGACAACCCAATGGGAAACGTAGTGCATGAAAGACAACACGTGTTGCACAAAAAGAGCTACGAAACCATACGAACATCCACCAACGTGACCCCTTAGGAACATGAAGGCCGCTGACACGTCATGGAATCCGTCTCGGGTATCATCCAACACCGCCGAGAAGACAGGACCCATGTCCAGAGCGGGTCCTCATGCATGAAATGAATTATCTTTAGGTCGTCATTGTCTTTACATACCGAACACAACAACATATGAAAAACCCCACCTCGTCGTCCTTCCTTTCAAGGCACACCGCATGCACCAAGACGAGCCCCGAGACCCCTTCAAATTGTCTCACTCGGATTCCATTGTCTATACGCGACTGTCAGTGCGTAGGATCTCACATGCGACAAACCCCATCTAATTGTCATCAGTTTTATGGCGCACTACCTTGGGAAATACAAGCCCCAAGCACAGGACGAATCATCAGGCATTCACGAAATTGTGTCGATGCCATTTTCTATGTCACTGGGCATGTCATTGGGTGGCCCTAGGCACGCAGGACAAGACCCACGCCTAGGGGGGTCGCCTACCACTGCCCCCCTAAAGAGACATTTATGGATTTCCAGCTATTCCACCAGGAAACGTCAACACTGACGAGGAGACATACTGATGGGTTTAGACCACCCTGAGGGCACCGCAGCGCATGAAAGACAACACGTGTTGCCCTAAAAGAGCTATAAAACCATAGGAAGGGCCACCGATGTGACCCCTTAGGCACATGAAGGCCGCCGACACGTCATGGCATCTGTCCCGCGTATCATCCATCACCGTAGAGAATACACGCCCCATGTCCAGAGCGGGTCCCCACGCATGAAAGGAATTATCTTTATGCGGTCATTTTCATTACATACCGGACCCAACAACCTATGACAAACCCCACCTAAAGAGACATTTAAGCATTTCTAGCTGTCCCACCAGGAAACATCAGCACTGACGAGGAGACATACTGATGGGTTTAGACAACCTAGTGGGCACCACAGTGCATGAAAGACAACACGTGTTGCCTAAAAGAGATATGAAACCATAGGAACAACCACCGATGTGACCCCTTAGGCACATCAAGGCCGCCGACACGTAGTAGCATTCGTCCCGGGTAGCGTCCAACACCGCCGAGAAGACAGGCCCCATGTCTAGAGAGGGTCCTCACACATGAAATTAATTCTCTTTAGGTGGTCATTGCCATTACATACGGGACAAGACAACATATGGAAAACCCCACCTCAACGTCCTTCCTTTCAAGGCATGCCGCATGCACCAAGACGGGCCCCGAGGCCCCTTCAAATCGTCTCACTCGGATGCCATTGTCTGGACACGACTGTCAGTCCGCAGGATCACACATGCGACAAACCCCATCTCATTGTCATCATTTTTAGGGCGCACTACCTCGGGTAATACAAGCCCCAAGCATGGGACGAATCATCAGGAATTCATGGCATTGCGTCGATACCATTTTCCATGTCACTAGGCATGTCATTGGGTGGCTCTAGGCACGCAGGACAAGACCCACGCCCAGGGGGGGTCGCCGACCACTCCCCCCCTAAAGAGACATTTATTCATTTCCAGCTATTCCACCAGGAAACATCAACAGTGACGAGGAGACATACTGATGGGTTTAGACCACACTAAGGGCACCGCAGCGCATGAAAGACAACACGGGTTGCCCTAAAAGAGCTATGAAACCATAGGAAGGGCCACCGACGTGACCTTTTAGGCACATGAAGGCCGCTGACACGTCATGGAATCCGTCCCGCATCTCGTCTATCACCACAGAGAAGACACGCCCTATGTCCAGAGCGGGTCCTCACGCATGAAAGGAATTATCTTTAGGCGGTCATTGTCATTACATACCGTACCCAACAACATATGACAAACCCCACCACGTCATCCGTCCTTGCAAGGCATACCACATCCACCAAGGCAAGCCCCGAGGCCCCTTCAAATCCTCCCACTCGGATGGCGTTGTCTCCACGTGATTGTCAGTACGTCAGACCTGACATGCCCCTTCCGTGGGCATGTCACTGGGTGGATCTGGGCACGCAGGACAAGACCCACGCCCAGGGGGGGTCACCGACCACTCCCCCCCTAAAGAGACATTTATGCATTTCTAGCTGACCCACCAGGAAACATCAGCACTGGCGAGGAGACATACTGATGGGTTCAGACAACCCAATGGGCACCACAGCGCATGAAAGACAACACGTGTTGACCTAAAAGAGCTACGAAACCATACGAACAGCCACCAACGTGACCCCTTAGGCAAATGAAGTCTGCAGACACGTCATGGCATCCGTCCCGGGTATCATCTAACACCGCCGAGAAGACAGGACCCATGTCCAGAGCGGGTCCTCACGCATGAAATTAATTCTCTTTAGGCAGTAATTTTCTTTACATACCGAACACAACAACATATGACAAACCCCACCTCGAAGTCCTTCCTTTCAAGAAACGCCGCATGCACCAAGATGGGCCCCGAGACCCCTTCAAATTGTCTCACTCGGATGCTATTGTCTGGACACGACTTTCAGTCTGCAGGATCTCACAGGAGACAAACCCCATCTCATTTTCATCGTTTTTATGGAGCACTACTTTGGGCAAGACAAGACCCAAGCATGGGACGAATCATCAGGCATTCATGGCATTGCGTCGATTCCATTTTCCATGTCACTGGGCATCACATTGGGTGGCTCTAGGCACGCAGGACAAGACCCACGCCCAGGGGGGGCGCCGAACACTCCCCCCTTAAAGAGACATTTATGCATTTCCAGCTATTCCACCAGGAAACATCAACACTGACGAGGATACATACTGATGGGTTTAGACCACCCTGAGGGCACCCCAGCACATGAAAGACAACACGTGTTGCCCTAAAAGAGCTATGAAACCATGGGAAGGGCCACCGACGTGACCCCTTAGGCACATGAAGGCCGCCAACAGGTCATGGAATCTGTCCCGCGTATCATCCATCACCACATCTAAGACATGCCCTGTAAAGACCCGAATCTTAATGTACATGAACATTACATTATTTTTTCGGAATACTTAGTACATAACAAAAACACACACACAAGGATCGTAATAGTTTATTGTCTTTGGAAACTCGGAACGTAATCTTCTAATCGTGGTGAAAGATCTTCAATATCTCCCATAAAGATCTCCCTTTTTTTACCTAAAAACTTTCTTTATATCCTGGGGAAAAAAAACATAAAAGGGTGAGCTCAAATGCTCAGTAAGGGTAAACAAAAGAAATATAAATCTCATCGTATACACAAGCACATAACTTTTGGAAATCTTATCCTGCAAAAAAGATCATAATTTCATAACATGGGATAAATCATGGTAGTGAAATGTAATCAAAATAATCATAACTTAAAACATGAAACTTTTTGGCATACACACATAATCATAGAGAATCATTTCTTGTTAGTCAAGACTCATTGCCAAGACTATCTTAGTGGACAAAGTCCCTTTCTGTACCGAGTCACCCTCGTTCCAGTCCTGTTTCATTGAACCGGTATAACCTACCATTCCAGCCATGTCTATCTCATGAGATATAAAATCTTTACCCAATGCATTGGAGGGAGATATAGGTCCCACCCATCTCATAATGATACCATTCTTATGTGTGCCACAAAATCATAAATCATACATCATTGCATAACCCATGTAATACAAATGGGAATCTTAAACATCATGACATCATAAAACAATTCATATAAGATAAAGGAATTCATAAAAATAATTCCATCACAACATAATAAAATCAATGTAATAATAGGGATAAAAATAGAACCCTTTATTATCTTAGATGGAAAATAATTTTGATAAAACACTTGAACTCCATTCTTGAGGAAAATATCCTTTCTTCTTCAAAAACATTTTTCCTCTCTTAAAATTTCATACAACTTTAAACTAAAATAAGTTGATTAAAAATAAACTTGAAAACTTGTAAAGGATGCTTCTTGGAAATAATGTTTTAAAAATCCATTCATGTCGTATAAGTTAAAAAAAACATTCTTCGTACTTTTGTCAGAAAAGTCAAAAAAGTACCTCGTATGAAAAACGACAAAAGATTCCTTTCATATCTTTTACTAAAAACTCACCGAAGGGTAAAATAGGATTTAAACAATTGTAGGTGAATGGAAATAATATTAAATATTGAGGAAACATGTATGTGGATGATAAAATACACCCCAGTAAATTTCAAAGTATAAACAATCTCGGATAAAAATGAGATTGTGATATTTCCCTTACCTTAGGTCCGACTTGCTTTGTAAGTGTCCCAACCTCCTATATAATGATTTAAATCATGTTATTTAATTATTCCAGAATCATATTCATTGTTATTATATCATATATGGTCCACTTATGACTTTATATTACCCGTTCTTTTGTAAATTCATGTTAAAGTAGCGTTTTGGGTAAAATCGTCTCATTTGTCGTTCGTGTTTTTAACTTGTAATTATTCATATGATTACTTAGATCATTATTACTTAATGCCAGAATATAAAACATGATTTATATATATATATTCAGAATATACATATATATAATAAATCAATAAATGGAAAGAAATACACCGTTCATGGAGACGGTAGTCCGTACGTACGCATGAACGCTGTTTTCGTTTCCTTATTGAATTGAATGGAATTAAGTAGATGACATACATGTAAATATAAATAAATCCAGTATCATTATTATGTCATATATTTCATTAGTACTTATTATATATACTTTATAATCATTCATGAATGGTTAATCATTGAGAATGAATCTCATCGTGTCGTGGAGACGGTAGTCCGTACGTACGCACGCGCGGTGATTTCCTTTTTCCGTAGGATGGATAGAAGGTTAATTAGATTTTTTTTTATATTTATAATAACATATAAGTATATAAGAAATACTGATGTGATTACTTTGTCATGAAACAACTAAAGAAGAAGAAGTTGAAGAAGAAATAAATTGAAAAAGACCGGTAATGGATATTACCTCTTTTTGACGCGCCTTTTCTTAACCTCCACTTAAAGAACTAAGGATGGTATTTGAAGAAGACCAGGACCTCTAGGATGATACTAGGGAAGTGTAGAAGAGATTTTTTCAGGGTTTGGCCGAGCTTGAAGGCTCAAAGTTGTGTGAGGAAGAGAGGGAGGAGGTGCCCTTTTATAAGGGAGGAGAGAGGCACCTTTGGAATAACTAAAAATATTATTTTATTATAAAGTCAAGTTCAGTTTTAAATAGCTCCAAATTGATTTATTTAAATGCTAAGGTGGGTATGGGTCTAAATACTCTCATCAAATAGGATTTAGACAAGTTTAGGTTATTATTTTAACCTTATCAATTAGATTTAACTCTAAGTTAAATAATTTAACTTTTACCGTGTCTTTTTGTTTTCTTACACTATATGGTTAATAAACTTACCATAACAAGCCAAACGAACCCCAAGTTATTTATTATTAATATATATATCCTTATCTAAGTCATTTGGACTAACCTTAGATTTTTAGTAATTAAATAACAATTGATAATATAATATTTGTTTTAAAAACTAATTTATGTCAATTTTGACACTATTTGGTACATGATTTTTATGAAATTCATAACAGAATTATAAGTTCGAAAAAAGTTACTTAAATCAACAATAACATGTCATATTAATCTAGAAAATTAGTTTAAGTCATAAAAAGTCTCAAATTAAATTTATTTGGGCATTTATAACATCAATTATGTTAATTTTTCTTAAAAAGGTAATTACTGCATCATTGTTGTGTCATAAATAAATTAAATTATTTAAAGTATAAAAATTAAAAATAAAATACCATTATGTAGGAAATCTTTTTATCTTTCTAATAAATATTTATAGTCGAATTTATCTTATTTATAACCCCATATTAAAAATGTTTTAGTAAATAAACTTTGATTTTAACTCTTTTATCTCTTCTTTGAATTAAATAATAATAAATGTCCTAATCTAATCCAAGTGGGCCTAAATGATAATATTTTACACTTAAGGTTTTTTTGGTCGAGATACACTTGTCCAATAGAATTAGGACATGTGTTAGGGTAATATTAATATCATTCTTACCCTTAATTACCCTATTTACTTTTAACCGTGGTAAATAAAAGTAAAAAGTTACTATTCACCAAAAATTATTTTCATCTCATTGAACCACATTTTACTTACTGACATCAACTGTGTCTCTCGGATTTTTGAAATTCCATTCACAGAAGCGGTAAAATTAAGTTTTATGAAAAATTCAGTTTTTACCACTTAGTAGTTTCACTATTCATCAAAAATTGATGTTTTTCAGAACAATGCCAAAATTTCATCCTAAGCTATATTTCATATTCCGAATTCAAAAATGAAGTCTATTTTACCAAATTCATATCATAAAAGTTGCATTAATTAATTTTATAATTAAATCCCGCTGTTAAAACAAATAGCGTGTTTTTAAGAAACAATATCTATCAAAAGATTGACACTTGTTTATGTCTGGTTTAAATGTGAAATTACATCCAATGACCAACATTGTATTAAATTGTAAAAATATATTCTAAATATAATTTAAAACCACTCAAATTAAAAATTTATCACTATTAATTATTTCGATTGAAAAAGATGTTTTTAACTAAAATTTAGTAATTTTCACTATTCATCAAAATATGAAAGTTATCCGAAAAGTACCAAAATTTCACCCTAAGCTAATTTCGATATTACGAATCCAAAAATGAATTCCATTCTGAAAAATAAAATATAAAAAATATAAAAAATTGGTTATTACTATTCATAACGGCTAGTTTTAATAATATTTTAATAGCATATTGTTGTTTAGTGAAACTCGTTATTGCGTACTACACACGCTATCGAGGAAGGTCGCGATTGCGTGTAATGGAAGGCAAGTCAAGGATGCGTGTTGTGAAAGCTTCTTTTGGTGTAGCGTACAACACAAGAAATTAATGAAATTAAAAAGAATATTTTTCATAAAATCTTGGGCTGTTACATTCTTCCCCCCTTAAAATGAATTTCGCCCTTGAAATTCATCGGGGTTATAAATGGTCTACTATTCAAAAGTTTATTTGATAGAAACCCACATCGTAAAAAGGAATACCAAAACCAATCTTTAAAAACGAAAGTATGAAACGTAACGGTTACCCAAATAAACTAATCACTGGGTTTCTACATAGGTGAAAATATGGATATGGAAGAAAAATCTAACCATCATGTTCTGATGGAGAGTGGTAGAGAACATGGCTATGGAAAATCCAACAATCACAAATCCATAAATTTGTGACGATATAAGGTACCATCTGATTCATCAGATATAAGATCACTAGGACAACATTTTTGGTTTTCAAGATCGTTTCCCTAAAGTTAAAGAATTTGAATTAGAATAAATACTTACTTTATTTTGGTACAATCTCACTGTTGTTCGTGCCTTGAACAATTTCCACTTCATCTCTTAAATAAACGAAGTTGAATTTGTTATTCGTGAAGTGTTAGCAGATCATGTGATAGAATGATGGGTCATTCCATCTGTCTCAAACAAAATGTTAGCAAAAGTTATTAAATATACATAAGTCATTCTATAGTGAGATTAATCATATATGGTTCCTAAAATGGACTTATACATCATATATCATACTGCTTAATATAATAAAACCAATTTCTACTAAACAGGGACTTCCTGTAGGCCAGTGGTAGGCGATAAAGGCCAGTCGCACTTCGGTTGTGGGTTCGATTCCCACAGCCTTGTCCGACGCGATGGGCTGTCTCCCGTCCTGCAGTTTGTCCTTTTTCTAAAGCTATATTACTATAACATCCCATCAATAATATCGAAAAACGTTTTATCCTAACTTATGTCCAACATAATCCATTCTAATCTTTAGTCTTATCTAAAATACTTCGGTCCAAGCTCATAGTATAAAGAAAATGATTACTTGAAATGTCACAGAACAATCACGTGAATGCCATCATTTATCCCCCATATATAAGATATGTCTTTTTGGTCACATTCCAAACATTCAAAGGCCTTAATCATGTATTCTCTTGAATACCCATTGAACCATAGTGAAAACTTGAATGCAGTTAAAAGTTAACACTTTCCACATACCAAAATCCTCAAAATTATATATACTCAAACCATGATATCACTTAGTCCTTGTATCAATCATGAGCTCATGAATACTGTCAAACATTTCATTTTCTCTTTATCACTTCATTATGCGCATATCATCCACTTTCAAAAAAAAATCTGAATAACCTTTCATTGTTACTCATACCATTCATAATAAACTTTCAAAACTTAAGGAAAGACAACAGTGTAACAATCCTTAGATGTCTTTTTATTCTATAGTACAACATTACACTTGATAAACATGTAATCATTCCACTACCTTCTTAAACCATTGACCGAGCTTCAACAATTATTTCATCTCACATATCATTTGTAGTCTCTTCATCATCATCAACAAAAATACTACTCATACGACCATACCGATTCTCTTCATGAGACATTCCCTTAGGGCATTGGTTTGCATAATGCCCGTACATTCCACATTTAAAACATTTAACCATTGTTGATGTCGTAGCAATACCATTATCCTCATCCCTGGTGTTAACTGAACCTTTTCCTTTGCACTTACTGGCTTTGTGTCCTTCGTTTCCACACCCAAAGCATCTTCCAGTTCCTTTGAAACATTCTCCTTGATGCCTCTTCCCACATGATTTACATAGGGAAAATTGAACTTTCTTTCCTCTATGATCATCATGAAACTCCATCTTTCTCTTATTAGCCGAGTCAGGAAACAAACCAAATTTTAATTTATTGATCATATTATGAGATTGTTGATTCGGAATAATAATGATGTTTGGACTTCCAAATCCCATTTCATTTGGTTGCTCATGAAGAATATCATTCCATTGTCCATCATATCCTCCATTATCGTGAATCATCTTGTTTCCAGCCATTTTCTAAAACCCAAAAAGAATAGTGTGAGAGGAAAAAATCATGCTAGGGAAAACAACATTATAAAGGGGGAGTATCCTCAATATCTAACATCTTAGGTTTAATTCTATGATCGTTAGCACAATTCTAGTACTATAACCTATACGTATACTTAACCTTAGGGACATCCCTAGACATACCTTAGAAATATCTCTAGGGATCTCACTAACGTTTTCGCATCCTAGTTTCCAAAGGTTGACTAAACCTTTCCTCTGATACCAACTGTAAAGACCTGAAGCTTAACGTACATGAACATTACATTATTTTTGCGGAATACTTAGTACATAACAAAAACACACACACAAGGATCGTAATAGTTTAGTGTTTTTGGAAACTCAGAATGTAATCTTCTAATCGTGGTGAAAGATCTTCAATATCTCCCATAAAGATCTCCCTTTTTTACCTAAAACCTTTCTTTATATCCTGGGGAAAAGAAAACATAAAAGTGTGAGCTCAAATGCTCAGTAAGGGTAAACAAAAGAAATATAAATCTCATCGTATACACAAGAACATAACTTTTAGAAATCTTATCCTGCAAAAAAGATCATAATTTCATAACATGGGATAAATCATGGCAGTGAAATGTAATCAAAATAATCATAACTTAAAACATGAAACTTTGTGGCATACACACATAATCATAGAGAATCATTTCTTGTTAGTCAAGACTCATTGCCAAGACTATCTTAGTGGACAAAGTCCCTTTCTGAACCGAGTCACCCTCGTTCCAGTACTGTTTCACTGAACCGGTATAACCTACCATTCTAGCCATGTCTATCTCATGAGATATAAAATCTTTACCCAATGCATTGGAGGGAGATATAGGTCCCACCCATCTCATAATGATACCATTCTTATGTGTGCCACAAAATCATAAATCATACATCATTGCATAGCCCATGTAATACAAATGGGAATCTTAAACATCATGACATCATAAAACAATTCATATAAGATAAAGGAATTCATAAAAATAATTCCATCACAACATAATAAAATCACTGTAATAATAGGGATAAAAACAAAACCCTTTATTATCTTAGATGGAAAATAATTTTGATAAAACACTTGAACTCCATTCTTGAGGAAAATATCCTTTCTTCTTCAAAAACATTTTTCCTTTCTTAAAATTTCATACAACTTTAAACTAAAATAAGTTGATTAAAAATAAACTTGAAAACTTGTAAAGTATACTTCTTGGAAATAATGTTTTAAAAATCCATTCATGTCGTATAAGTTAAAAAAAACATTCTTCATACTTTTGTCAGAAAAGTCAAAAAAGTACCTCGTATGAAAAACGACAAAAGATTACTTTCATATCTTTTACTAAAAACTCACTGAAGGGTAAAATAGGATTTAAAAAATTGTAGGTGAATGGAAATAATATTACATATTGAGGAAACATGAATGTGGATGATAAAATACACCCCAGTAAATTTCAAAGTATAAACAATCTCAGATAAAAATGAGATTGTGATATTTCTCTTACCTTAGGTCCGACTTGCTTTGTAAGTGTCTCAACCTCCTGTATAATGATTTAAATCATGTTATTGACTTATTCCAGAATCATATTAATTGTTATTATATCATATATGGTCCACTTATGACTTTATATTACCCGTTCTTTTGTAAATTCATGTTAAATTAGCGTTTTGGGTAAAATCGTCTCATTTGTCGTTCGTGTTTTTAACTTGTAATTATTCATATGATTACTTAGATCATTATTACTTAATTACAGAATATAAAACATTATTTATATATATATATATTCAGAATATACATATATATAATAAATCAGTAAATGGAAATAAATACACCGTTCATGGAGACGGTAGTCTGTACGTACGCATGAACGCTGTTTTCATTTCCTTATTGAATTGAATGGAATTAAGTAGATGAAATACATATAAATATAAATAAATCCAGTATCATTATTATGTCATATATTTCATTATTACTTATTATATATACTTTATAATCATTCACGAATGGTTAATCATTGAGAATGAATCTCATCGCGTCGTGGAGACGGTAGTCCGTACGTACGCACGCGCGGTGATTTCCTTTTTCCATAGGATGGATAGAAGGTTAATTAGAGTTGTTTTATATTTATAATAACATATCAGTATATAAGAAATACTGATGTTATTACTTTGTCATGAAACAACTAAAGAAGAATAAGTTGAAGAAGAAAGAAATTGAAAAAGACCGGAATTGGATATTACCTCTTTTTGACGCGCCTTTTCTTAACCTCCACTTAAAGAACTAAGGATGGTATTTGAAGAAGACCAAGACTTCTAGGATGATACTAGGGAAGTGGAGAAGATATTTTGGCATGGGTTGGCCGAGCTTGAAGTCTCAAAGTTGTGTGAGGAAGAGAGGGAGGAGGTGCCCTTTTATAAGGGAGGAGAGGGGCACCTTTGGAATAACTAAAAATATTATTTTATTATAAAGTCAAGTTCGGTTTTAAATAGCTCAAAATTGATTTATTTCTAGGATAAGGTGGGGATGGGTAGAAATCCTCTCATCCAATAGTATTTAGACAAGTTTAGGTTATTATTTTAACCTTATCAATTAGATTTAACTCTAAGTTAAATAATTTAACTTTTACCGTGTCTTTTTGTTTTCTTACACTATATGGTTAATAAACTTACCATAACAAGCCAAACGAACCCCAAGTTGTTTATTATTAATATATATATCCTTATCTAAGTCATTTTTCCGAACCTTAGATTTTTAGGAATTAAATAACAATTGATAATATAATATTTGTTTTAAAAACTAATTTATGTCAATTTTGACACTATTTGGTACATGATTTTTATTAAATTCATAACAGAATGATAAGTTCAAAAAAAGTTACTTAAATAAACAATAACATGTCATATTTACCTATAAAATTAGTTTAAGTCATAAAAAGTCTCAAATTACATTTATTTGGGCATTTATAACATCAATTATGTTAATTTTTCTTAAAAAGGTAATTACTGCATCATTTTTGTGTCATAGATAAATTAAATTATTTAAAGTCTAAAAATTACAAATAAAATACCATTATTTATTAAATCTTTTTAGCTTTCTAATGAATATTTATAGTCGAATTTATCTTATGTATAACCCCATATTAAAAATGTTTTAGTAAATAAACTTTGATTTTAACTCTTTTATCTCTTCTTTGAATTAAATAATAATAAATGTCCTAATCTAATACAAGTGGGCCTAAATGATAATATTTTACACTTAAGGTTGTTTTTGGTCGAGATACACTTGTCCAATAGAATTAGGACATGTGTTAGGGTAATATTAATATCATTCTTACCCTTAATTACCCTATTTACTTTTAACCGTGGTAAATAAAAGTAAAAAGTTACTATTCACCAAAAATTACTTTCATCTCATTGAACCACATTTTACTTACTGACATAAACCATGTCTCTCAGATTTTTGAAATTCCATTCACAGAAGCGGTAAAATTAAGTTTTATGAAAAATTCAGTTTTTACCACTTAGTAGTTTCACTATTCATCAAAAATTGATGTTTTTCAGAACAATGCCAAAATTTCATCCTAAGCTATATTTCATATTCCGAATTCAAAAATGAAGTCTATTTTACCAAATTCATATCATAGAAGTTGCATTAATTAATTTTATAATTAAATCCCATTGTTAAAACAAATAGCGTGTTTTTAAGAAACAATATCTATCAAATGATTGACACTTGTTTATGTCTGGTTTAAATGTGAAATTACATCCAATGACCAAAATTGTATTAAATTGTAAAAATATATTCTAAATATACTTTAAAACCAATAAAATTAAAAATTTGTCACTATTAATTATTTCGATTGAAAAAGATGTTTTTAACTAAAATTTAGTAATTTTCACTATTCATCAAAATATGAAAGTTATCCGAAAAGTACCAAAATTTCACCCTAAGCTAATTTCGATATTAAGAATCCAAAAATGAATTCCATTTTGAAAAATAAAATATAAAAAATTTCAAAAAGTGGTTATTACTATTCATAACGGCTAGTTTTAATAATATTTTAATAGCATATTGTTGTTTAGTGAAACTCGTTATTGCGTACTACACACGCTATCGAGGAAGGTCGAGATTGCGTGTAATGGAAGGCAAGTCAAGGATGCGTGTTGTGAAAGCTTCTTTTGGTGTAGCGTACAACACAAGACATTAATGAAATTAAAAAGAATATTTTTCATAAAATCTTGGGCTGTTACATGCCCCATGTCCAGAGCAGATCCCAACGCATGAAAGGAATTCTCTTTAGGCAGTCATTGTCATTACATACCGGACCCAACAACATATGAAAAAACCCACCTCACTGTCCTTCCTTTCAAGGCACACCGCATCCACCAAGGTAAGCCCTGAGGCCCCTTCAAATCATCTCACTCAGATGGCGTTGTCTCCACGTGATTGTTAGTACGGAGGACCTGACACGCTACGAAACCCAGATCATTGTCATCACTTTTATGGCGCACTACCTCAGACAAGACAAGCCCCAAGCACCGGAAGAATCATCAAGTTGTCTTGGATTTGTCCGGAGGCCGTTTTTTCATGTCCGTGGGCATGTCACTGGGTGGATCTGGGAACGCAGGACAAGACCCGTGCCCAGGGGGGTCGCCGACCACTCCCCCCCTAAAGAGACATTTATGCATTTCCAGCTGTCCCACCAGGAAACATCAGCACTGACGAGGAGACATACTGATGGGTTTAGACAACCCTGTGGGCACTACAGTGCATGAAAGACAGCAGGTGTTTCCCTAAAATAGATATGAAACCATAGAAACAACCACCGATGTGACCCCTTAGGCACATCAAGGCCGCCGACACGTAGTAGCATTTGTCCCGGGTAGCATCCAACACCGCCGAGAAGAGAGGCCCCATGTCCAGAGCGGGTCCTCACGCATGAAATGAATTCTCTTTAGGTGGTCATTGTCATTACATATAGGACACTACAACATATGAAAAACCCCACCTCGACGTCCTTCCTTTCAAGGCATGCCGTATGCACCAAGACGGGCCCCGAGGCCCCTTAAAATCGTATCACTCGGATGCCATTGTCTGGATGCGACTGTCAGTCCGCAGGATCACACATGCGACAAATCCCATCTCATTGTCATCGTTTTTAGGGCGCACTACCTCGGGCAAGACAAGCCCCAATCACGGGACGAATCATCAGGAATTCATGACATTGCGTCGATGCCATTTTCCATGTCACTGGGCATGTCTGTGGGTGGCTCTAGGCACGCAGGACAAGATGCACGCCCGGGGGGGGGTCGCCGACCACTCCCCCCCCTAAAGAGACATTTATTCATTTCCAGCTATTCCACCAGGAAACATCAACACTGACGAGGAGACATACTGAGTGGTTTAGACCACCCAGAGGGAACCGCAATGCATAAAAGGCAACACGTGTTGCCCTAAAAGGGCTATGAAACCATAGGAAGGGACACTGACGTGACCCCTTAGGCACATGAAGGCCTCCGACACGTCATGGCATCCGTCCAGTGTATTGTCCAACACCACCGAGAATACAGGACCCATGCCTAGAGCGGGTCCTCACGCATAAAATGAATTCTCTTTAGGTGGTCATTGTCTTTACATACCGGACACAACAACATATGACAAACCCCACCTCGACGTCCTTCCTTTCAAGGCACGCCGCATGCACCAAGATGGGCCCCGAGGCCCCTTCAAATCGCCTCAATCGGATGCCATTGTCTGGACGCGATTGTCAGTCTGTAGGATCTCACAGGCGACAAACCCCATCTCATTGTCATCAGTTTTATGGAGCACTACCTCAGGCAAGACAAGACCCTAGAACAGGACGAATCATCAGGAATTCAGGGCATTGCGTCGATTCCATTTTCCATGTCACTGGGCATGTCATTGGGTGTCTCTAGGCACGCAGGACAAGACCCACGCCCAGGGGGGTCGCCGACCACTCCCCCCCTAAAGAGGCATTTATGCATTTCCAGCTATCCAACCAGGAAACATCAACACTGATGAGGAGACATACTAATGGGTTTAGACCACCCTAAGGGCACTACAGCGCATGAAAGACAACACGTGTTGCCCTAAAAGAGCTATGAAACCATAGTAGGGGCCACCGACGTGACCCATTATGCACATGAAGGCCACCGACAAGTCATGGCATCCGTCCCGCGTATCGTCGATCACCGCCGAGAAGACACACCCTGTGTCCAGAGTGGGTCCTCACTCATGAAAAGAATTCTCTTTAGGTGGTAATTGTCATTACATACAGGACCCAAAAACATATGAAAAACCCCACCTCGACATCCTTCCTTTCAAGGCACGCTGCATCCACCAAGGCATGACCCGAGGCTCCTTCAAATCGTCTCACTTGGATGGCTTTGTCTCCACGCGATTGTCAGTTCGTCGGACCTGACACACGACGAACCCCAGCTCATTGTCATCGCTTTTATGGGGAACTACCGCGGGCAAGACAAGCCCCAAGCACAGGTGGAATCATCAAGCATTCATGGGATTGTCTAGAGGCCATTTTTCCATGTCCGTGGGCATGTCACTAGGTGGCTATGGGCACGCAGGACAAGACCCATGCCCAGGGGGGGTCACCGACCACTCCCCCCCTAAAGAGACATTTATGCATTTCCAGCTCTCCCACCAGGAAACATCAGCACTGACAAGGAGACATACTGAGTGGTTTAGACCACCAAAAGGGAACCGCAGCGCATGAAAGACAACATGTGTTGCCCTAAAAGAGCTATGAAACCATAGGAACGGCAACCGACGTGACCCCTTAGGCACATGAAGGACACTGACACGTCATGGCATCCTTCCCGCGTATCGTCGACCACCGCCGAGAAGACAGACCCCGTGTCCAGAGCGGGTCCTCACGCATGAAATGAATTCTCTTTAGGTGGTCAGTGTCGTTACATACCAAACCCAACAACATATGACAAACCCCATCTCGACGTCCTTCCTTTCAAGGCACCCCGCATCCACCAGGACAATCCTCGAGGCCCCTTCAAATCGTCTCACTCGGATGGCATTGTCTCCACGCGATTGTCGGTACGTAGGACCTCACACGTGACGAACCCTGACTCGTTGTCAAATCTTTTAAGGCGCACTACCCCAGACAAGACAAGCCCCATGCACCGGACGAATCATTACGCATTCATGGCATTGTCTAGAGGCCATTTTTCCATGTCCGTGGGCATGTCACTGGGTGGATCGGGGCACGCAGGACAAGACCCATGCCCAGGGGGGGTCGCCGACCACTCCCCCCTTAAAGAGACATTTATGCATTTACAGCTATCCCACCAGGAAACATCAGCACTGGCAAGGAGAAATACTGAGCTGTTTAGACCTCCCAGAGGGCACCGCAGCTCATGAAAGACAACACGTGTTGCCCTAAAAGAGCTATGAAACCATAGGAACGGCCACCGACGTG
>OY728147.1:455708994-455733994 GCA_963277665.1 Viscum album
CATCCTAAGGGAAACTTCGGAGGGAACCAGCTACTAGATGGTTTGATTAGTCTTTCGCCCCTATACCCAAGTTAGACGAACGATTTGCACATCAGTATCACTGCGGGCCTCCACCAGAGTTTCCTCTGGCTTCGCTCCGCTCAGGCATAGTTCACCATCTTTCGGGTCCCGACATGCATGCTCACACTCGAACCCTTCTCAAAAGATCAAGGTCGGCCAGCGGTGCAACCCACTCTGGGATCCCACCATGTTAGCTTCCTTTTGCCTCACGGGTTTTCCCACCCGTCGACTCGCACACATGTCAGACTCCATGGTCCGTGTTTCAAGACGAGTCGAATGGGGAGCCCACAAGTCAAAGCCAGGAGAACGCGAGTGGCTAGTCATGTCATTCTGAAGCAGGCTTCCAACCACGATCAAGGCAACAACGTGAACACGAGCATTCCTCCAACCCGCGATTTGATCACTGCCCTGGCCCTCTTCGATCCGCGCCACGATCCGACCGGCAGACCGGTTTACAACCGTTCCACATGTGACCAAGGCGCATCGTTAACCCCCATTCGCTTCCCTCCCAGAAATTTCAAGCACTCTTTGACTCTCTTTTCAAAGTCCTTTTCATCTTTCCCTCGCGGTACTTGTTCACTATCGGTCTCCCACCCATATTTAGCCTTGGACAGAACTTACCCCCGAATTTGGGCTGCATTCCCAAACAACCCGACTCACCGACAGCGCCTCATGATGCGACAGGATGCGGGCTCCACGGAACTCTCACCCTCTCTGGCACCCCATTCCAAGGGACTTAAGACCAGTCCGCCACCGAGGACGCTTCTACATAATACAATTTAAATGACCGGGTCATTCGATTACCAAGCTGGGCTACTCCCATTTCGCTCACCGTTACTAAGGGAATCCTCGTAAGTTTCTTTTCCTCCGCTCATTGATGTGCTTAAACTCAGCTGGTGCTCCCACCTGACCTGGGGTCGGAAGTGTTGCTCCATATAAGTGTCTATGAAGCCACGGGACTGCAGGCTTCCCACACCGACATGGGAAAAACGCAGTCTTCCACAACCCGTCGCACCGCATGTCGCCAGGGACCATGATATTAATCCATCCGCACAATAGGGAACGGGAGGCCACCATCTACCCCAAATCCCCTCCCATTGAAAATCAACCCGATTAGCGGGTCTCCTATCTGGGGAGGTCTGAGGGTTACACCATGCATGACACCCAGGCAGGCGTTCCCTCGACCAAAAAACAGCCTCAGGCGCAACTTGCGTTCAAAAACTCAATGATTCACTAGATTCTGCAATTCACACCATGTATCGCATTTCGATGCGTTCTTCATAGACACGAGAGCCGAGATATCCATTGCCGAGAGTTGTTATATCAATATTTTAAAGTCACCTCCATGGATACCCTGTGCGCCGCACACACATGCACACCACACAGGGCCACGAGGGGATCTTCCAATATGGTCTTTACCTTGGAACATCCCGTGCCGGTGTAAGAGGTAGATCGAAGTTCTCATGCCCTTCGGGGCATGCCGCCATCGACCGTGAGGGGTCACATGGGGGGGTCGATCCCCGTGCACCCCGCTGGGTATGATCCAACCAATCCACATGTACACCGACATTCTACTAGCATCCGACAATGATCCTTCCACAGGTTCACCTACGGAAACCTTGTTACAAATTCTCCTTCCTCTAAATGATAAGGTTCAGTGGACTTCTCATGACATCGCAAACGGCGAACCGCCCAAGTCACCACGATCCAAACACTTCACCAGACCATTCAATCGGTAGGAGCGACGGGCGGTGTGTACAAAGGGCAGGGACGTAGTCAACACGAGCTGATGACTCGCGCTAACTAGGAATTCCTCGTTGAAGACCAATAATTGCAATGATCTATCCCTGTCACGATGAAATTTCAAAGATTACCCGGGCCTAACGGCCAAGGCTATAGACTCATTGAATACATCAGTGTAGCGCGCGTGTGGCCCAGAACATCTAAGGGCATCACAGACCTGTTATTGCCTCAAAACTTCCATGGCCTGGTTGGCCATAGTCTCTCTAAGAAGCTAGCCGTGGAGGGGTAACTCCACGTAGCTAGTTAGCAGGCTGAGGTCTCGTTAGTTAATGGAATTAACCAGAAAAATCGCTCCACCAACTAAGAACGACCATGCACCACCACCCATAGAATCACGAAAGATCTCTCAGTCTGTCAATCCTTACTATGTCTGGACCAGGTAAGTTTCCCCGTGTTGAGTCAAATTAAGCCGCAGGTTCCACTCCTGGTGGTTCCCTTCCGTCAATTCCTTTAAGTTTCATCCTTGCAACCATACTCCCCCCGAAACCCAAAAACTTTGATTTCTCATAAGGTGCCAACAGAGTCCTATAAGCAACATCCACTGATCCCTGGTCGTTATCGTTTATGGTTGAGACAAGGACGGTATCTGATCATCTTCGAGCCCCCAACTTTCTTTCTTGATCAATAAAAACATCCTTGGAAAATGCTTCTGCTGTTGTTGATCTTTCATAAATCCAAGAATTTCACCTCTGACTATGAAATACGAATGCCCCCAACTATCCCTATTAATCATTACTCTGATCCCGAAGGCCAACAGAATAGGACTGAAATCCTGTGACATTATCCCATGCTAATGTATTTAGAGTGTACTGTCACGCCTCGCCAAATGGAGAGGAGACCCGGTGGTGAGGTTCTCTATAATCCTCTAGAGTTCTCTACATCTCCACCAAGTTCTGGAATATTCCAGACTTCTCCGGAGTGTTGCGGGACACCCCTTGGGCCTTGAAGGGTCCAGAACATTCTAGGCCTCCATGGAAGGTTGTGGATCTCAATGGGTTCTAGAATGATCCATATATATTCTAGTAGAGTAGGCTAGAATACTCTAGAATCATGTGGATGTGTACATATTCTAGAATGTTGTAGACTTTTCCACCAAGACCTATATAAAGGGAGTGGCTCCTCATTTGTAAAGACGCATAGAAGTTTAGAGCATTTGAGAGCTTCTTTGCACTTGTGTCTTGTGAGCTTGTCGAGCACTTCCCTTATGATCCTTACTTCTATTGTGAGTGTTGAAAGGCTGAACTCGTCTAGGTTTTGTGAAAGGAAAGCTAGTCGGGTGCCGCACGAGAGCTTGGGAGAAAGTCGAGTCCTGTGACAGTTGGTATCAGAGGCAGGTTCAAGGAAAGTGTTCCTGATGGCAGGCTTGAATGTAGAGGATCCTGTTATGTCCGAGAAGGAGGACATGCCGACCGTTCCTAAGAAGAAGGTCGGGAAGTCTCGTGAGACTGTTGCGACTCTTGAGGAGCATCTCCTAAGGGCGGAAGGGTGGCTTGCTGATGTGAAAGAAAGGCTCGAGTATGTCGAGGGAGACGATGAGGAAGGGGCACTAGGCGTCGTGGGCCTACGTGATGGTATCTTCACTCTCCAAGAATGGGTGGCATTAGTTGAGAGGTACACCAAGGAGAATGTTGCCGAGAAAGATGCCTTCATGGACTGGACAAAGGGGATCTTAGCACAACATGGAGATGCTATGTCCAGGTACGACCAAACTCTTGATCAACTTAAGAGGGAGTGGTCAAACTACCGTGGAAAGTTGGCTAGTGGGGTGCTTGTGCGGGACACACCAAAGATTGATGTGCTTCATCCAAAACACTTCAATGGAAAGATGGATTCCAAGGAGGTAGACAACTTCTTTTGGAAAGTGGAGCAGTACTTCGAGTCGATTGGCTTGATGGAGGATATGATCCATGTGAAGACCGTCGTTCTTTACTTTGGTGACGATGCATCTCTATGGTGGAGGATGAATCACCAAGAGCTCAAGGATGGTGTGAAGGAACTTCCATCATGGGAAGAGTTCAATAAATGGGTCTATGCTCAGTTCTACCCTGAAGAAGAGGATTGGGAAGCAAGGGACAAGTTGAGAAATTTGAAGCATACGGGGACAATCCATGAGTATGTTCGGGAGTATGTCTCACTAAATCTCCAGGTACGTGGAAAGCCTGATTACGATCATATGTATGATTTCATCAAAGGTATTCATCCATGGGCACTACAAGAGGTGCGAGGTCGACGGCCTAAGACCTTCACCGAAGTCGTGTCCATTGCTGAGTCTTTGTTGGAATACAAGAAGAAGGTTGAACCCCCTAAGCCCAAGAAGGAGTTCAAGGGTAAAGGTGGGGGAGACCAAGAAAGGAGATGGAACCAAGGAGACCATGACAAGGGGAAGTCCAAGGAGCACACCAAGGACTTCTCAAGGAAATTCAAGCCCCGAGGATGCTACTTTTGTGATGAGCCTCACACATGGAAGGAGTATCCCAAGAGGAAGGCACTCAAATCCATGTTCGAAGAGAAGGAGGAAGTTCCCAAGGAGAGGAAAATGGGGACTCTAAGTCTCTTCAATGTGTTGGAGGTGAACAACCCACCTAAGGCACCACATAAGGATGGGTTGATGTATGAAAAGGTGGATCTGAATGGGAATTCCACCTATGCGATGCTCGACATGGGAGCCACACACAACTTTGTGGCCGAAGATGAGGCGAGAAGACTTGGGCTAGTTGTGGGCAAGACAACTAGTTGCATGAAAGCCGTGAATACCACACCTCAACCGGCGAGTGGAATTGTCCGTGGAGTGACCCTTTGCATTGGAGAATGGAGGGGTGCTATTGATCTCATGGTGGTTCCCATGGATGACATCAAGCTAGTGTTGGGGATGGAGTTCTTCAAGAAATCCAAGGCCATTCTGACACCTCACTTGGAGCAAATGGTGATCATGGAGGAGAGAAGCCCATGCATGGTAACGATGAAGGTATGTGGCAATCATGACTTGTCTTTACTTTCTACCATGCAAGTAAAGAAGGGTTTCAAGAAGAGAGAGGAGACCTACATGGTTTCCTTGAAAGATGATGGGCCAGTGGACGACAACCACGAGTTTCCAAAGGAGGTGAAGGGAGTGCTAAGGGATTTTAGAGACATCATGACACTGGTGTTGCCCAAGATACTTCCACCCAAGGGGGGGTGGATCATGAAATTTGGTTGGTTCCGAGATCGAATCCACCATCCATGGAACCCTATCGTATGGATCCACCCAAGTTGGAGGAGTTGAAGAGGCAATTGAAGGAGATGTTGGATGCGGGACAAATCCAACCATCCAAGTCACCATATGGATCAACCGTTCTATTCCAAAAGAAGCATGATGGCTCCTTGAGGATGTGTGTGGACTATCGGGCATTGAACAAATTCACGGTGAAGAACAAGTACCTTATCCCATCGATAGCGGATCTCTTTGATCAGTTGGGAAAGGCACGGGTGTTCACCAAGATGGACTTGAGATCGGGGTATTATCAAGTCCACATAGCCATGGAAGTTGCGCCAAAGACCAAATGTGTGACAAGGTACAGATCCTATGAGTTCCTTGTTATTCCATTTGGTTTGACTAACGCCCCAGCGACATTATGCACCTTGATGAACAAAGTCTTCCATCAATACTTGGATAAGTTTGTGGTAGTCTACTTGGAAGACATTTTCATCTATAGTGAGACAATGGAGGATCATGTGGAACACTTACAAATTGTGTTCAAGGTATTGAGGGAGAACGAGTTATATGTGAAGAAGGAGAAGTGTTATTTTTCGAGGGATGAAGTTTTATTCTTGGGACACAAGATCAAAGGGGGAAAACTCATGATGGATCATGAGAAGATCCAGAATATTGATGAATGGGAGAGGCCAACCAAGGTTCCTGAGCTGAGATATTTCCTTGGGTTGGTGAATTATTATCGGCGATTTATTTGTGACTACTCAAAGAAGGTGGCTCCACTCACCGACTTGCTAAAGAAGAACAAGCCGTGGGAGTGGGATGACAAATGTGAGGAGGCATTTGATGGCTTGAAGAAGACGATCATGAAGGAACCAGTCTTGAGCTTGGCAGATCCGACCAAGCCTTATGAGGTACACACTGATGCCTCAGACTTTGCTATTGGGGGTGTGATCATGCAGGAAAGACATCCCATAGCTTTTGAGAGCCAGAAGCTGAATGACACCGAGATGAGGTACACGGTGCAAGAGAAAGAGATGATAGTCGTGGTACATTGTCTTCAGGCATGGAGACATTATCTCTTGGGGTCTAAGTTTGTGGTGAAGACCAAAAATGTTTCCACAAGATATTTCCAAACCCAGAAGAAGCTGACTCCAAAGCAGGAAATATGGAAGGAATTCTTGGCTGAGTTTGATTATTCTTTGGAGTACAAGCCTGGTACAACCAATGTGGTGTCCGATTCACTTAGCAGGAAGATGGTTTTCAGCCACTTGTCATGTATGGATGATGGGATCTTGGGTAGGATCAAGGAAGGAATGTCGCATGATCCTATAGCCAAGAACATCTTGGATCTTACGACGGAGGGAAAGACAAGAAGATTTTGGGAGGAGGATGGAACTCTTCTTACCACAGGGAGGAGGATATATGTCCCAAAGTGGGGGAACCTGTAGAAGGATCTCATCAAGGAGTTTCATGACTCGATATGGGCAGGACATCCAGGGTAGCACTGCACCAAGGCCTTGCTAGAGGGAGCATACTATTGGCCGAGGATGGAGGACGATGTGGAGTCCTATGTGAAGACTTGTCTTGTGTGCCAACAAGACAAGGTGGAAAATCAGTTGCCTGGAGGATTATTGCAGCCATTGCCCATTGCGAAGAGGCTATGGGAGATAGTCACCATGGAATTCATCGTTGCACTACCAAAGTCCGAAGGGTATGGTAGAATCGTCATGGTGGTGGAAAAGTTCTCAAAGTATGCCACATTCATCCCCGCTCCAGTAGATGTGACGACAGAGCTCACTGCAAGGCTACTCTTCAATCATGTGGTATTGGGGGATACCACGACACATCATCAGTGATCAGGATCCACGCTTCACGGGTAAGTTTTTGACCGAGCTCTTCGGATTGTTGGGATCAAAGCTCCACTACTCTACGAGCTTTCACCCCCAAACAGATGGGCAGACGGAGAGGGTGAATGCCTTGTTGGAGCTCAACTCGAGGCACTTTGTGAGTGCCAACCAGAGAGATTGGGAAAAGTTGCTTGATGTGGTCCAATTATCCTAAAATTTTCAAATGAGTGAGTTGATGGGGAAGAGTCCATTTGAGGTGGTGACTAGAAAATAACCCCTTACTCCTCACACAGCGGTACTTGGGGAGAAGTACCAAGGAATCAGCCCAACCGCCTACACTATGGCCAAGGAGTGGCATGAGTAGGCCGACATGATGAGAAACCACTTGCACAAAGCTTCCAAGAGGATGAAGAAGTGGGACGACAATGGGAGAAGGGATGTGAGCTTCCAACCTGGGAACAAGGTGATGGTGAAACTCTTGCCTCAGCAGCACAAAGCTTTTAGAAGGGTGTACAAGGGCCTGATTCGGCGATATGAGGGACCATATGAGGTTGTGCACTAAGTTGGGGAGGTGTCATACTGCTTGGAGTTTCCTCCCAAGCTGAAGATCCATCCTGTATTCCATGTGATTATGCTCAAGACATATCATGAATATGCGGAGGACCCAAGCAGAGGGGTGTCTACAGGGGCACCTACCGCGGTTGTCGAGTCATATGACAAGCAGGTGGATCTCATACTCGATGATCGGATAGTTTGGTGACAGGGAGTTCCACGAATCAAGGAGTACCTGATCAAGTGGAAGGGATTACCAGAGTGCGAGGCAACCTGGGAACCTGTAGACAACTTGTGGCAGTTCGCATGGGAAATCGAGGAGTACCATCATGGACGTGCTGAGGACGTCGGCAGAATAGGTGGGGGAGGATTTCACGCCCTGCCAAATGGAGAGGAGACCTGGTGGTGAGGTTCTCTAGAATCCTCTAGAGTTCTCTACATCTCCACCAAGTTCCGGAATATTCGAGACTTCTCCGGAGTGTTGCGGGACACCCCTTGGGCCTTGAAGGGTCTAGAACATTCTAGGCCTCCATGGAAGGTTGTGGATCTCAACGGATTCTAGAATTCTCCATGTATATTCTAGTAGAGTAGGCTAGAATACTCTAGAATCATGTGGATGTGTACATATTCTATAATGTTGTAGACTTTTCCACCAATCCCTATATAAAGGGAGTGGCTCCTCATTTGTAAATACACACAGAAGTTGAGAGCATTTGAGATCTTCTTTGGACTTGTGTCTTGTGAGCTTGTCAAGCACTTCCCTTACGATCCTAACTTCTATTGTGAGTGTCGAAAGGATGAACTTGTATAAGATTTGTGAAAGGAAAGCTAGTTGGGTACCAAACAAGAGCTTGGGAGAAAGCCGAGTGCTGTGACAGTAGGCTTGCTTTGAGCACAATAATTTCGTCAAAGTAACAGTACCAAAGCCACGACCCGACCAGTTAAGGCCAGGAGTGCATCGCTGGTAGAAGGGACGGGCCAACCAATACACACCAAGAGGCGGACCGATCAAACCCATCCCAAGGTCCAACTACGAGATTTTTAACTGCAACAACTTAAATATATGCTATTGGAGCTGGAATTACCGCGACTGCTGGCACCAGACTTTCCCTCCAATGGATCCTCGTTAAGGGATTTAGATTGTACTCATTCCAATTACCAGACTTGTTAAATCCCGGTATTGTTATTTTTTGTCACTACCTCCCCGTGTCGAGATTGGGTAATTTGCGCGCCTGCTGCCTTCCTTGGATTTGGTAGCCGTTTCTCAGGCTCCTTCACCGGAATCGAACACTAATTCTCCATCACCCGTCAACACCATGGTAGTCCACTATCCCACCATCAAAAGTTGATAGGGAATAAATTTGAATGATGCGTCACCGGCACGAGGGTTGTGCGATCCGACAAGTTATCATGAGTCATCAGTGCGCCGAGCAGAGCTCGCGTCAACCTTTTATCTAATAAATGCTCCCCTTCCAAGAGTCGGGATTCATTTCACGTATTAGCTCTAGAATTACTATGGTTATCCGGGTAGAAAATACCATCAAAAAAACTATAACTGATTTAATGATCCATTCGCAGTATCACCATCTCAATTAGTTTATACTTAGACATGCATGGATTAATCTTTGAGACAAGCATATGACTACTGGCAGGATCAACCAGGTAGCGTCACCATCCACATCTACACCGCTTGAGGTATGACCGAGGAGAGGCCTCAGAACCCCAACACGAGCATGAAATGTCACTCACACCCGTCGATTCATTGGCAAAGGAGGGAAAGGCCCCCATTTTCATCCACCATCATATTCTGTATCCAATACAAGCAGCAACGACTTTGGGAACCATGGAACTGACATTATCTTCTTAACCCGAGTGCCTGCGTTGCAAGTGCCACGCTATCATCTGCCACATATCACAACAAGTGTTCTCAACGGATATCTAACCAAGCCAAACCGTGTTCCAACATTCTCATGGAAACATGCAAAAGTACCAAATGAAATAAAGGAGAAATTAAACCCCCACTTACAGATGAGGGTGCCAACGAGACCAAAATTACCTTCCCAAAAAAGGGAGACCATCGTATCTTGACAACCATCCACCACTACCACACAATCGCGTAAGCACAACCATCAACCCACACAACTCACCATGACGCCTCGAGGGAAGCAACCCGAGAGGCATCACAATGCAGAACATGAAGGCAGGAAAAGCACCGCTATGCATGACACAAGGTAAGGATTGATATACCCAACCCCCGAGAGCCAAAAACCAAATTATATAATGAGTACCACCCATCAGGAACCCAATCCATTGATCCATTACGACCTGGATCTCAATTTCATGCGCCCACACATTTGAGTTTCATTCCAGTCAAAAGACCAACAGACATTATTGAATCTCACCACATATACGGGCCATCCACTAACCACTTGGATCATAACCTGCCACAATTCTCTATATATGCACTAGTATACCCAATTTCCATCAATCATTTCATAAACTCCAAACAGATCCCTCACCGACATGATGCCTGCGGAATCTAAATGCCCAGATGTAAATTTCATGCAATGTGGGGACAAACCTTTGGAAAACACTCAACCGAGGGACTATCAATGGAAACACATCACCACCATGCACTGACATGCAATGGGGTCACAACATTCAATCTTTTCTCATCATTGATAAGAATTTCTTGACTGAGCCCTGATCAGTTAGAATTGGACTACCCAGCATTTTATGGGATCTCCCTGTAAAGAGTCATCACCTCTCAATGTTGCTCAAGTACACCGTGTAGAACAAATAGATCCGAATTGCAACACTTCTTTTATTCCAGAGAAAAGAATGATCATCATTGGCGAGGTCTCAGCATTCATTCCTTCCTTTACCCAACACCGATTAGAATAGCCAAACCGATCCCTTTCCACGAATCGACAGGATCCCAGTTAACGAGTCATCACCTCCGCATGATGCTCGTGTATCTTGCAGAAATAGTAGATACACATTCTCAAGCCACCCTTATGAACATAATCACCCAAGGCATGACTGAGGAGGAAGACACCCCAACTTGTCCAATAATGAACCATGGAAACCGTTTCCCTGGTGGTGTGAGTTTTTTAGGTCCCAAATAACCCGCATGTGGCCCTGACAATGCCTTGCGCAAACCACTCCCGCCAATCATTTCCCAAAGCATCTTGTTATGGTTAGCATGGAGTATCACTGAATGGGAAATTTAGGAGCATAATCTCGCATCCTGGTGATACCGACAGTTTCGCACTTGAACCACTACCAAAATCCCACAACACTCTAGAGAAGGTGAGGAAAAGGCAGGTACAACAAGGGACGACAAAGGAATCCAATCCCACCATGCCTCCCACATCCCAACATCTGCAAGAACTCAACCACGCTCAGTGGATTTTAAGCAAAGCCGGACCTGCAACACTCCATGAAAGGTGAGGAAAAATGTGGGTACGGCAGGACGGGGAAGAAACCCAATCCCGCCCATACCCCCGCACATCCCACCAGTGAGGAAAAAAGTAGGAACATCGGGGGATGAAGAGGGAAACCCCCATCCCGCCGTGCCTCCCACATCTCACATTCCATAGGAACTCAACCGCCATGAGGCAGCTTTTAAGAAGACGAACCAGTAATGCTCAAGAGATGTTGAGGAAAGGGAGTCATGGTAGGTACGGGGGTCCTATGTCCCACCGCGCCTCCCACATCCCACCATCCACAGGATCCCACAAACCGTGAGGCGGTATTTAGGCACCAAGCCTGCAATGCTCCACAGACGGGGAGGAAAAGGCATGCACATCAGGGGATGGGGAAAAAACTCAATACCGCCGCGCCTACCAAATCCCACCATCCGCAGAAACTCAACCACCCTGAGGCAGCTTTTAAGCAAGAAAAGTCCCACTGCTCTAGAGAAGGTGAGGGAAGGGAAGGAGTGTCGAGGGACAATAAAGGAACCCCAACCCACCATGCCTCCCACATCCCACCATCCACAAGAACTCCACCACCAATAGGTGGCGTTTTAAGCAAACCGGAACCACAACACTCCATGAAAGGTGAGGAAAAAGGGGGGCACGACATGGGAAGGGGCAAAAACCCAATCCCTCCAATGCCCCCCACATCCCACCAGTGAGGAAAAGAAATTACAGCATCCCACTGCCATGCCTCCCACATCCCACCTTCCGAAGGAACTCAACTGCCATGAGGCAGATTTTAAGCAGACAAACCCACAACGCTCCAGGGACGTTGAGGAAAAGGAGTCATGACAGGAACGGAGGCCCTATGTCCTGCCGCACCCCCCACATCCCATCATTCAAGAGAACTCAACCACCATTACGAAACTTTTAACCAAGAACCAGGACACCAACCATGCTCATCTATCATCATCCCATCCAAGTTATATTTGTCTAGTATCGCATCGTCTTTTTAGTAATCCATTGGAATACGGAACCAAAATTGTGTGAGAGAATTAAACACAGGAATATAGACAGGGCCCGTACATCAGCACCAACAAAATTCCACTACCAACAGAGATAACTTCGAAGGGACAAGTGAGGTTCTTCTAGGTGGAGCTCACCCACCTGGGGATTCTTCGCTTGAGGTATAACCAATGAGAAAGTCATCCCTGTCACTGATTTAATGAGACCCTTCACAGTATCACCATCTTTCGATTAGTTTGTACTTGTACATGCATGACCTGATCTTTGAGACAAGCATATGACTAGTGAAAGGATCGGACAGGTATCATCACCAACCACATCTGCATTGTTTGAGGTATTATTGAGCTGACCACTCAGACCCCAACACAATCCCAAACCGTTTTCCTGAACCGTAAATTCCTTTTGATTAGTTTTCCCTTTGTACATGCACAACCTAATCTTTGAGACAAGCATATGACTAGCTGAAGGATCAGCCAGGTAGCATCACCAACCACATCTGCAATGTTTGAGGTTTGACTGAGCTGACCACTCAAACCCCAAAACAAGCCCAAATTGTCTTCCCTAATCGACAACATCCCGGTTAATGAGTCATCACCTCCGCATGACGCTCTTGTATCCTTCAGAAATAGTATATAAACATTCTCAAGCCACCCTTATGAACATCATCACCAAAGGCATTACTGAGGAGGAAGGCACCCCAACTTGTCCAATAATGAACCATGGAAACCATTTCCCTGGTGGTGTGAGTTTCTCAGGAGCCAAATAACTTGGATGTGGCCCCAAAAATTCCTTGATCAAAGCACTCCCGCCAAACATTTCCCAAGGAAGCTTGTTATGGTTCTCATGGAATATCACTGAATAGGAAATTTAGGAGCATGGTCTCTCATCCTGGTGATACTGACAGTTTCATGCTTGAAGCACTACCAAAATCCAACAACGCTCTAGAGAAGGTGAGGAAAAGGTAGGTACAACAAGGGACGACAAAGGAACCCAATCCCACCATGCCTCCCACTTCCCAACATCTTCAAGAACTCAACCATGCTCAGTCGATTTTAAACAAATCCTGACCCGCAACGCTCCATGAAAGGTGAGGAAAAAGGTGGGTACGACAGGACGAGGAAAAACCCCAATCCCGCCCATACCCCCCACATCCCACCAGTGAGGAAAAAGTTAGGAACGTCAGGGGATGAGGAGGGAAACCCCCATCCCGCCGTGCCTCCCACATCTCACATTCCGTAGGAACTCATCCTCCATGAGGCATCTTTTAAGAAGACGAACCAGCAATGCTCAAGAGACGTCGAGGAAAGGGAGTCATGGTAGGTACGGGGGTCCTATGCCCCACCGCACCTCCCACATCCCAACATCCATAGGATCCCACAAACCGTGAGGCGGCATTTAAGCACCAAGACCGCTATGCTCTACAGACGGGGAGGAAAAGGTAGGAACGTCAGGGGACGGGGCAAAAACCGAATCTTGTCGTGCCTCCCACATCCCACCATCCACAGAAACTCAACCACCCTGAGGCAGATTTTAAGCAAGCAAAGCCGCACTGCTCTAGAGAAGGTGAGGGAAGGGGAAGAGCATCGAGGGATGACAAAGGAACCCCAACCCACCATGCCTCCCACATCACACCATCCAAGGAACTCTGCCACCAACCGGTGGCCTTTAAAGAAAGCCCGAACCGCAATGCTCCATGAAAGGTAAGGAAAAAGGTGGGCACGACATGGGACATGGAAAAAACCCAATCCCTCCAATGCCCCCCACATCCCATCGGTGATGAAAAGTAATTATAGTGTCCCACCACCATGCCTCCCACATCCCAGCTTCCGATGGAACCCAACTGCCATGAGGCAGATTTTAAGCAGGCGAACCCACAACTCTCCAGAGATGTTGAGGAAAAGGATTCAGGACAGGAACGGAGGCCCTATGTCCCGCCGCACCCCCCACATCCCACCATTTAAAAGAGCTCAACCATCATTGCGAAAATTTTAACCAAGAACCAGGACACCAACCATGCTCATCTATTATCATATCATCCAAGTTATATTTGTCTAGTATCGCATCGTCTTTTTAGAAAGACCTTGGAAGACAGAACTGCAATTGTGCGAGATAATTCAACCCAAGCATATAGATGGGCCCTGTACATCAGCACCGACAAAATTAAACTTCCAACAGGGAGAAATATGAAGGGAAAAGTGAGGGTCTTCTAGGTGGAGCTCACCCACCTGGGGATTCTTCGCTTGAGGTATGACCGAGGAGAAAGTCAGCCCTGTCACTGATTTAATGAGACCCTTCAGAGTATCACCATCTTTCGATTAGTTTCTCCTTGTACATGCACGACCAGATCATTGAGACAAGCATATGACAAGTGGAAGGATCAGCCGGGTAGCATCACCAACCACATCTGCATTGTTTGAGGTATGACTGAGCTGACCACTCAGACCCCAACACAAGCCCAAACTGTCAATTCCTTTAGATTAGTTTTCCATTTGTACATGAACAACCTGATCATTGAGACAAGCATATGACTAGCAGAAAGATCAGTTAGGTAGCATCACCAACCACATCTGCAATGTTTGAGGTATGACTGAGCTGACCACTCAGACCCCAACATAAGACCAAACCATCTTCCCTAATCGACAGCATCCTAGTTAATGAGTCATCACCTCTGCATTAAGCTCGTTTATCTTGCAGAAACAGTAGATACACATTCTCAAGCCACCCTTATGAACATCATCACCCAAGGCATGACTGAGGAGGAAGGCACCCCAACTTGTCCAATAATGAACCATGAAAATCGTTTTCCTGGTGGTGTGAGTTTCTTAGGACCCAAATAACTCGCATGTGGCCCCGAAAATGAGTTGAGAAAAGCACTCCCGCCAATCATTGCCTAAGGAAGCTTGCTATGGTTCACATGGAATATCATTGAATGGGAAATTTAGGAGCACGGCCTCGCATCTTGGTGATACCGAAAGTTTCGCGCTTGAACCACTACCAAAATCCCACAACTCTCCAGAGAAGTTGAGGAAAAGGCTGGTAAAACAAGGGACGACAAAGGAACCCAATCCCTCCATGCATCCCACATCCCAACATCTGCAAGAACTCAACCACACTCAGTGGCTTTTAAGCAAAGGCCGACCCACAACGCTCCATGAAAGGTGAGGAAAAATGTAGGTACAACAGGATGGGGAAAAAACCCAATCCCGCCCATACCCCCCACATCCCACCAGTGAGGAAAAAGGTAGGAAAATCAGGGTATGAGGAGGGAAACACCCATACCGCCTTGCCTCTCACATCTCACATTCCGTAGGAACTCAACCGCCATGAGGCATCTTTTAAGCAGAAGAACCAGAAACGCTCAAGAGACGTCGAGGAAAGGGAGTCATGGTAGGTACATGGGTCCTATGTCCCTCCACGCCTCCCACATCCCACCATCCACAGGATCCCACAAACCGTGAGGCGGTATTTAAGCACCAAGCCTTCAATGCTCCACAGATTGGGAGGAAAAGGTAGGCACGTCAGGGGACGGGGCAAAAACCCAATCCCGTCGCGCCTCCCACATACCACCATCAGCAGAAACTCAACCACCCTGAGGCAGATTTTAAGCAAGAAAAGCCGCACTTCTCTAGAGAAGGTGAGGGAAGGGCAGGAGCGTCAAGGGATGGCAAAGGAACCCCAACCCACCATGCCTCCCACATCCCACCATCCAAGGAACTCCGCCACCAACAGGTGGCCTTTTAAGCAAGCCCGAACCGCAATGCTCCATGAAAGGTGAGGGAAAAGGTGGGAACGACACGGGACGAGGCAAAAACCAAATCCCTCCAATGCCCCCCACATCCCACCAGTGAGGAAAAGGAATTACAGCATCCCACCGCCATGCCTCCCACATCCCACCTTCTGAAGGAACTCAACTGCCATGAGGCAGATTTTAAGCAGACGAACCCACAATGCTCTAGGGACGTTGAGGAAAAGGATTCATGACAGGAACAGAGGCCCTATGTCCCCCCTCACCCCCCACATTCCATCATTCAAAAGAACTCAACCACAATTATGAAACTTTTAACCAAGAACCAGGACACCAACCATGCTCATCTATCATCATCCCATCCAAGTTATATTTGTCTAGTATCGCATCGTCTTTTTAGCATGACCTTGGAAGACGGAACCGAAATTGTGCGAGAGAATTCAACCCAAGCATATAGACGGGGCCCGTACATCAACATCGATAAAATTACACTACCAATAGAGAGAACTCCTAAGGGAAAAGTGAGGGTCTTCTAGGTGGAGCTCACCCACCTGGGGATTCTTCGATTGAGGTATAACTGAGGAGAAAGTCTGACCTGTCACTGATTTAATGAGACCCTTCATAGTATCACCATCTTTCGATTAGTTTGTCCTTGTACATACACGACCTGATCTTTGAGACAAGCATATGACTAGTGGAAGGATCAGCCCGACAGCATCACCAACCACATCTGTATTGTTTGAGGTATGAATGAGTTGACCACTCGGACCCCAACACAAGCCCAAACCGTCTTCCCGAACCTTCAATTCCATTCGATTAGTTTTCCCATTGTACATGAAAAACCTGATCTTTGAGACAAGTATATGACTAGCAGAAGGATCACCCAGGTAGCATCACCAACCGCATCTGCAGTGTTTGAGGTATGACTGAGCTGACCACTCAGACCCCAACAAATTCCCAAACCGTCTTCCCTAACCGTCAATTCCTTAAGGAGGAAAGGCCCCCATTTTTTACACCATAGAATACCGTATCAAATATGCGAAACACCTTTGGGAACCCATGGCACAATTAGGATCATCTAAATCAAACTTACCTGGGTCAAAAGGGGTACACAATCTTAACACCGAAAAGGACCTTATGAAAGAGGGGTTAAATTAGAACCCAAATTACGTTTGAGGGTGCCAAGGAGACATACGTTCACTTCTCAAGAAAGGGAAATCGTAGTATCTTGGAAACCATCCACCACACCCACACAATCGCGTATGACAAACCAACAACCCACCTAAATGCCTGTGACCCATCCATAGAGAGAGGCATCACAGCGCAACAATAAAAGGTAGGGAAAGCACCGCTATGCATGACAATTGCCCGGCTCCGGGATGCAGGTCATGCCCACGCCCAGGGGGGGTCACCGGGCACTCCCCCCCAAAGAGACATTTATTCATTTCCAGCTATCCCACCAGGAAACATCATAAATGATGAGGAGACATACTGGGTTGTTTAGACCACCCAAAGGTCACCACCGCGCATTAATGACAACATGTGTTTCCCTAAAGGATCCATTAAACCATTTAAATTTCCACCAACGTGATCCCTTAAGCACATGAAGGCCACCGACACATCATGTAATCCATCCCGCGTATCATCCATCACAGCTGACATGAGAGGCCACATGTCGTCCATAGAAAAACCTCACCCATGAATTGAATTTTTTTAGGTGATTGCCAATAAATATAGGACCCAACGACATATGAAAAACCCCATCTAAGTATCTTTCCATTCAAGTCACGCCGCATGCACCAAGACAAGCCTCGGGGCCCCTTCAAATCTTCTCACTCGGATGGCATTGTCTGCACACGATTGTCAGTCCGTAGGATCTCACATGCGACAAACCCCAGATCATTGTCATCGCTTTTATGGCACACTACCTCAGCAAAGAAAAGCCCAAGCATGGGACGAATCATCAAGAATTCATGGCATTGTCTCGATGCCATTTTTCCATGTCACTAGATATGTCATTGGGTGGCTCTGGGCACGCAGGACAAGACCCACGTCCAGGGGGGGTCCCAGACCACTCCCCCCCCCCTAAAGAGACATTTATGCATTTCCAGCTATCCCACCAGGAAACATCAACATTGACGAGGAGACATACTGATGGGTTTAGACCACCATGAGGGCACCACAACACGTGAAAGACAACACATGTTTCACTAAAAGAGCTATGAAACCATAGGAACAACCACCGATGTGACCCCTTAGGCACATGAAGGCTGCTGACACGTCATGGCATCCGTCCCGCGTATCATCCATCACCTTAGAGAAGACAGACCCCATGTCCAGAGTGGGTCGTCACACATGAAATCAATTCTCTTTAGGTGGTCATTTTCATTACATACCGGACCCAACAACATATGACAAACCCCACCTCGACGTCCTTCCTTTCAAGGCACCCCACATCCACCAAGACAAACCCCGAGGCCCCTTCAAATCGTCCCACTCGGATGGCATTGTCACTACGTGATTTTCAGTACATAGGAACTGACATGCGATGAACCCCGGCTCATCGTCATTGCTTTTATGGCGCACTACCTCGGACAAGACAAGCCCCAAGCACCGGAAAAATCATCAAGATTTCATGGATTTGTCTAGAGGCCATTTTTCCATGTTCGCAGGCATGTCACTGGGTGGATCTCGGAACACAGGACAAGACCCATGCCTAGGGGGGTCACCGACCACTCCCCCCCTAAAGAGACATTCATGAATTTCCAACTGTCCCACTAGGAAACATCATCATTGAAGAGGATACATACTGATGGGTTTAGACAACCCATTGGGCACCGCAGCGCATGAAAGACAACACGTGTTTCCCTAAAAGAGCTATGAAACCATAGGAACAACCACCGACGTGACCCCTTAGGCACATAAAGGCCACCGACACGTCTTGGAATCCGTCCTGGGTATCATCCAACACCGCCGAGAAGACAGACCCCATGTCCAGAGGGGGTCCTCACGCATGAAATTAATTCTCTTTAGGTGGTCATTGTCATTACATACGGGACACAACAACATATGACAAACCCCACCTCGACATCCTTCCTTTCAAGGCACACCGCATGCACCAAGAAAAGCCCTGGGGCCCCTTCAAATCCTCCCACTCAAATTCCATTGTCTGGACATGATTTTCAGTCCGTAGGATCTCACATGCGACAAACCCCAGATCATTGTCATCGCTTTTAGGGCGCACTACCTCAGGAAAGACAAGCACCAAGCACGGGAAGAATCATCAGGCATTCATGGAATTGTGTTGATTCCATTTTCCATGTCACTAGGAATGTCATTGGGTGGCTCTAGGCATGCAGGACAAGACCCACGCCCAGGAAGGTCGCTGACCACTCCCCCCCTAAAGAGACATTGATGCATTTCCAGCCATCCCACTAGGAAACATCAACATTGATGAGGAGACATACTGAAGGGTTTAGACCACCCTGAGGGCGCCGCAACGCATGAAAGACAACACGTGTTTCCCTAAAAAAGATATCAAACCATAGGAAGGGCCACCGAAGTGACCCCTTAGGCACTTGAATGCCACTGAAACGTCATGGAATCCATCCCACGTATCGTCCATCACTACAGAGAAGACACGACCCATGTCCAGAGCGGGTCCTCACGCATGAAATTAATTCTCTTTAGGTGGTCATTGTCATTACATATCGAACCCAACAACATATGAAAAACCCTACCTCGACATCCTTCCTTTCAAGGCACACCACATCCACCAAGACAAGCCCCGAGGCCCCTTCAAATCCTCTCACTCGAACGACGTTGCCTCCACGTGATTGTCAATACGTAGGACCTGACACGCGATGAACCCCGGCTCATTGTCATAACTTTTATGGTGCACTACCTCAGACAAGACAAGCCCCAAGCACCGGACAAATCATCAAGATTTTATGTCTTTGTCCGGATGCCATTTTTCCATTTCCGTGGGAATTTCACTGGGTGGCTCTCAGCACGCAGGACAATATCCACGCCCATGGGGGGTCGACGACCACTCCCCCCCTAAAGAGACATTTATGCATTTTCATCTATCCCACCAGGAAATATCAGCAGTGACGAGGAGACATACTGATGGGTTTAGACAACCCAGTGGGCACCGCAGCGCATCAAAGACAACACGTGTTTCCCTAAAAGAGCTATGAAACCATAGGAACAGCCACCAACGTGACCCCTTAGGCACATGAAGGCCGCCGGCACATCATATCATCCGACCCGGGTATCCCCCAACACCGCCGAGAAGACAGGCCCCATGTCCAGAGTGGGTCCTCATGCATAAAATGATTTCTCTTTAGGTGGTCATTGTCATTACATACTGGACACAACAACATATGATAAACCCCACCTCGACATCCTTCATTTCAAGGCACACCACATGAACCAAGACAAGCCCTAAGACCCCTTCAAATCGCCTCACTTGGATGGCATTGTATGGATGCGATTGTCAGTCCGTAGGATCTCACATGCGACAAACCCCAGCTCATTGTCATCACTTTTATGGCGCACTACCTCGGGCAAGATAAGCCCCAAGCACGAGAGGAATCATCAGGAATTCATGGAATTGTGTCGATGCCATTTTCCAAGTCACTGGGCATGTCCTTGGGTGGATCTGGGCACGCAGTACAAGACCCACGCCCAGGGGGGGTCACCAACCACTCCCCCCCTAAAGAGACATTTATGCATTTCCAGCTGTCCCACCAGGAAACATCAACACTGATGAGAAGACATACTCGGTGGTTTAGACCACCCAGAGGGAAACACAGTGCATGAAAGACAACACATGTTGCCCTAAATGAGCTATGAAACCATAGGAACGACCACCAACGTGACCCCTTAGTCACAAGAAGGCCACCAACACGTCATGGCATCTGCCCCTCGTATCGTCGATCACCACCGAGAAGACAGGCCCCATGTCCACAGTGGGTCCTCTCGCATGAAATGAATTATCTTTAGGTGGTGATTGTCATTACATATAGGACCCAACAACATATGACCGACCACCACCTCCATGTCTTTCCTTTCAAGGCACACCACAGCCACCAAGACAAGCCCAGAGGCCCCTTCAAATCATCTCACTCAGATGGAATTGTCCCAATGACATTTTTCCTTATCACTGGACATGTCATTGCGTGGATCTGGGTATGCAGGACAAGACCCATGCCCAGGGGGGGTCGCCGACCACTCCCCCCCTAAAGATACATTTATGAATTTCTAGCTATCCCACCAGGAAACATCAACAGTGACGAGGAGACATAATGATGGGTTTAGACCACCCTGAGGGCACCGCAACACATGAAAGACAACACGTGTTGCCCTAAAAGATCTATGAAACCATAGGAACAGGCACCGACGTGACCCCTTAGCCACATGAAGGCTGCCAACACGTCATGGCATCCGTCTCACATGTCATCCACCACCGCAGAGAAGATAAACCCCATGTCCAGAGTAGGTCATCATGCATGAAATGAATTCTCTTTAGGTGGTCATTGTCAAAACATACCGGACCCAACAACATATGACAAACCCCACCCCGACGTCCTTTCTCTCAAGGCACATGACATCCTCCAAGACAAGCACTGAGGCCCCTTCAAATCATCTCACTCGGGTGGCATTGTCTCCATGTGATTTTCAGTGCGTAGGACCTGACACGTGATGAACCCCAGCTCATTGTCATCACTTTTATGGTGCACTACCACGGACAAGACAAGCCCCAAGCACTGGATGAATCATCAAGATTTCCTGGATTTGTCTAGATGCCATTTTTCCATTTCTGTGGGCATGTCACAGGGTGGCTCTGGGCACGTGGGACAGGACCCACGCCCAGGGGGGGGGTCACCGACCACTGCCCCCCTAAAGAGACATTTATGCATTTCCAACTGTCCCACCAGGAAACATCCGCATTGACGAGGAGACATACTGATGGGTTTAGACAACCCACTGGGCACCGCAGCTCATGAAAGATAACACGTGTTGCCATAAAAGAGCTATGAAACCATATGAATAGCCACCAACGTGACCCCTTAGGCACATTAAGGCCGCCGACACTCCATGACATCCGTCCCGGGTATCATCCGACACCGCCGAGAAGACAGGCCCCATGTCCAGAGCGGGTCCTCACGCATGAAATGAATTCTCTTTAGGTGGTAATTTTCATTAAATACTGGACACAACAACATATGACCAACCCCACCTCGACATACTTCCTTTCAAGGCACGCTGCATACACCAAGACAAGCCCCGAGACCCCTTCAAATCGTCTCACTCAGATTCCATTGTCTGGATGTGATTGTCAGTCCGTAGGATCTCACATGCGACAAACCCCAGCTCATTGTCATCGATTTTATGGCGTAATACTTCGGGAAAGACAAGTTCCAAGCATGGGATGAATCATCAGTCATTCATGGAATTGTGTCGATTCTATTTTCCATGTCACTGGGCATGTCATTAGGTGGATCTAGGCACGCAGGACAAGACCCACGCCCAGGGGGGGTCACCAACCACTCCCCCCCTAAAGATACATTTATGCATTTCCAGTTGTCCCACCAGGAAACATCAAAACTAACGAGGAGACATACTGAGTAGTTTAGACCACCCAGAGGGAACCACAGCGCATGAAAGACAACATGTGTTTCCCGAAAAGAGCTATGAAACCATGGAAACGACCACCGACGTGAACCCTTAGGCACATGAATGCTGCCGAAACGTCATGTCATCTGTCCTGCATATCGTCGATCACTGCCGACAAGACACGCCCCATGTCCACAACGGGTCCTCACGCATGAAATGAATTCTATTTAGGTGGTGACTATAGTTACATACAAGACCCAACAACATATGACAAACTCCAGCTCGACGTCCTCAATTTCAATGCACTCTGCATCCACCAAGACATACCCTGAGGCCCCTTCAAATCATCTCATTCGGATGGAATTGTCTCCATGTGATTGTCAATACGTAGGACCTAACACGCGACGAACCCCGACTCATTGTCATCACTTTTATGGCGCACTACCTTGGACAAGACAAGCCCCAACCACCGGACGAATCATCAAGGTTTCATGGCTTTGTCTAGAGGCCATTTTTTCACATCCGTGGGCATGTCACTGGGTGGATCTCGGCACGCAGGACAAGACCCACGCCCAAGGGGGGTCGCTGACCACTGCCCCCCCTAAAGAGACATTTATGCATTTCCAGCTGTCCCACCAAGAAACATCAACATTGATGAGGAGACATACTGATGGGTTTAGACAACCCAGTGGGCACCACAGTGCATGAAAGACAACACGTGTTTCCCTAAAAGAGCTATGAAATCATAGGAACATCCACCGACGTGACCCATTAGGCACATGAAGGCCGCCGACACATCTTGGCATCCGTCCCGGGTATCATCCAACACCGCCGAGAAGACAGGCCCCATGTCCAGAGCGGGTCCTCACGCATGAAATGAATTCTCTTTAGGTGGTAATTTTCATTACATACTGAACACAACAACATATGACAAACCCCACCTCGACATCCTTCCTTTCAAGGCACCCACATGCACCAAGACAAGCCCTGAGGCCCCTTCAAATCGCCTCACTCAGATGCCATTGTCTGGACGCGATTGTCAGTCCGTAGGATCTCACATGCGACAAACCCCATCTCATTGTCATCGATTTTATAGCGCACTACCTTGGGAAATACAATCCCCAAGCACAGGATGAATCATCAGGCATTCATGGCATTAGGTCGATGCCATTTTACATGTCACTGGGCATGTCATTGGGTGGCTCTAGGCACGCAGGATAGGAGCCACATCCAGGGGGGTCGCCGACCACTCCCCCTCTAAAGAGAAATTTATGCATTTCTATCTGTCCCACCAAGAAACATCAACACTGATGAGGAGACATACTGAGTGGTTTATACCACACAGAGGTCACCGCAACGCATGAAATACAACACCTGTTTCCCTAAAAGAGCAATGAAACCATGGGAATGGCCACAGAATTTACCCCTTAGGCACATGAAGGCCGCCGAACCGTCATAGAATTCGTCCTGCGTATCGTCGATCACCGTCAAGAAGACACTCCCCATGTCCACAGCGGGTCCTCACGAATGAAATGAATTCCCTTTAGGTGGTGATTGTTGTTACAAACAGGACCCAAAAACATATGACCGACCACCACGTCCATATCTTTCCTTTCAAGGCACACCGCATCCACCAAGACAAGCCCCGAGGCCCCTTAAAAAATTCTAACTCCCATGGAATTGTCTCCACGCGATTGTCAGTACGTAGGACCTATGTTTAAACAACCTAAAGGGCACCGCAGCGCATGAAAGGCAACACGTTTTTTCCTAAAAGAGCTATGAAACCCTATGAACGGTCACCGACGAGACCCCTTAGGCACATGAAGGATGCCGACACGTTATGGTATCTGTCCCACGTATCGTCGATCACCGCCAAGAAGACAGGCCCCATGTCCACAACGGGTCCTCACGCATGAAATGAATTCTCTTTAGGAGGTGATTGTTGTTACATATAGGACCCAACAACATATGACCCACCACCACCTCCATGTCTTTCCTTTCAAGGCACACCGCATCCACCAAGACAAGCCCCGATTCCCCTTCAAATCGTCTCACTCGGATGGAATTGTCTCCATGCGATTGTCAGTACGTAGGACCTGACATGCGACGAACCACAGCTCATTGTCATCGCTTTTATGGCACACTACCTCGGGCAACACAATCCCCAATCACGGGATGAATCATCATGCATTCATGGCAATGTGTCGATGCCATTTTCCATGTCACTGAGCATGTAATTGGGTGGATCTGGGCACACAGGACAAGACCCACGCCCTGGGGGGGTCGCCGACCACTCCCCCCCTAAAGAGACATTTATGCATTTCCAGTTGTCCCACCAGGAAACATCAACATTGACGAGGAGATATACTGAGTTGTTTAGACCACCCAGAGGGCACCGCAGTACAAGAAAGGCAACACGTATTTCCCTAAAAGATCTATGAAACCATAGGAACGACCACCGACAAGACCCCTTAGGCACATGAAGGTCGCTGACACGTCATGGAATCCGCCCCGCGTATCGTCGATCACCACCGAGAAGATAGGCCCCATGTCCATAGCGGGTCCTCACGCATGAAATGAATTCTCTTTAGGTGGTGATTATCGTTACATACATGACCCAACAACATATGACCAACCACCATCTCCATTTCTTTACTTTAAAGGAACACCGCATCCAACAAGACAAGACCCAAGGCCCCTTCAAATCGTCTCACTCAGATGACATTGTCTC
>OY728147.1:455738994-455766494 GCA_963277665.1 Viscum album
CTCCGCTCATTGATATGCTTAAACTCATTGGGTGCTCCCACCTGAACTGGGGTCGAAAGTGTTGCTCCATCTAAGTGTCGATGAAGCCACAGGACCGCAGGGTTCTCGCACCAACATGGGAAAAACGCACTCTGCCACAACCCGTCGTACCGCATGTCGCCAGGGACCATGATATTAAGCCAACCGCAAAATAGGAAATGGGAGGCCACCATCTACCCCAAATCCCCTCCCATTTAAAATCAACCTGATTAGAGGGTCTCCTATCTGGGGAGGTCCGAGGGCTACACCATGCATGACACCCAGGCAGGCGTGCCCTCGACCAAAAAACGGCCTTAGTCGCAAATTGCGTTCAAAAACTCAATTATTCACGAGATTCTTCAATTCACACCATGTATCACATTTTGCTGCATTCTTCATCGACACGAGAGCCGAGATATCCAATACCGAGAGTCGTTGTATCGATATTTATAAAGTCACCACCATGGATACCCCGTGCGCCAGGCACACATGCACACCGCATAGGGCCACGAGGGGATCTTCCAATATGGTCTTTACCTTGGCACATCCCATGTCGGTGTAAGAGGTAGATCGAATTTCTCATTCCCTTCGAGGAATGCTGACATCGACCACAAGGGGTCACACGGGGGGGTCGATCCCTGTGCACCCCGCTGCGAATGATCCAACCAATCAACATGTCCACCGGCATTCTACTAGCATCCAAAAATGATCCTTCCGCAGGTTCACCTACAGAAACCTTGTTACAACTTCTTCTTCCTCTAAATAATAAGGTTCAGTGGACTTCTCGTGACATCGCAAATGGAGAACCGCCCACGTCACCATGATCCGAACACTTCACCGGACCATTCAATCGGTAGGAGCGACGGGCGGTGTGTACAAAGGGAAAGACGTAGTCAACACGAGCTGATGACTCGTGCTTACTAGGAATTCCTCATTGAAGACCAACAATTCCAATGATCTATCCCCATCATGATGAAATTTCAAAGATTACCCAGGCATAACGGCCAAGGCTATAGACTCGTTGAATACATCAGTGTAGCACGTGTGTGGCCCAGAACATCTAAGGGCATCACATACGTGTTATTGCCTAAAAACTTCTATGGCCAGGTTAGCCATAGTCCCTCTAAGAAGCTAGACGTGGAGGGGTACCTCCACGTATCTAGTTAGAAGACTGAGGTCTCGTTCGTTAATGGAATTAACCAGACAAATCGCTCCACCAACTAAGAAAGACCATGCACCACCACCCATAGAATCGTGAAAGGGCTCTCAGTCTCTCAATTCTCACTTTGTCTGGACCTGGTAAGTTTCCCCATGTTGAGTCAAATTAAGTCGCAGGCTCCACTCCTGGTGGTGCCCTTCCGTCAATTCCTTTAAGTTTCATCCTTGCGACCATACTCCCCCCAGGACCCAAAAACTTTGATTTCTCATAAGGTGCCAACGGAGTCCTATAAGCAACATCTGCTGATCCCTGGTCGTCATCGTTTATGGTTGAGACTATAACGGTATCTGATCATCTTCGAGCCCCAAAATTTCATTCTAGATCAATGAAAACATCCTTGGAAAATTCTTTCGCAGTTGTTCGTCTTTCATAAATCCAAGAATTTCACCTTTGACAATGAAATACGAATGCCCCCGATTGTCCCTATTAATCATTACTCTGATCCTGAAGGCCAACAGAATAGGACCGAAATCCTGTGACATTATCTAATGCTAATGTATTCATAGCGTAGGCTTGCTTTGAGCACACTAATTTCTTCAAATTAATAGCACCAAAGCCACGACCCGGCCAGTTAAGGCCAGGAGCGCATCACCGGTAGAAGGGACAGGCCAACCAATACACACCAGGAGGCGGACCGATCAAACCCATCCCAAGGTCCAACTACGATCTTTTTAACTTCACCAACTTAAATATACGCTATTGGAGCTAGAATTACCACGACTGTTGGCACCAGACTTTCCCTCCAATGGATCCTCATTAAGGGATTTAGATTGTACTCATTCCAATTACCAGACTCTTTAAAGCCTGGTATTGTTATTTTTTGTCACTACCTCCCCATGTTGGGATTGGGTAATTTATGCGCCTGCTGCCTTCCTTGGATGTGGTAGCCGTTTCCCAGGCTCCCTCTCCAGAATCGAACACTAATTCCCCGTCACCCGTCAACACCATGGTAGGCCACTATCCTACCATCGAAAGTTGATAGGGCAGAAATTTGAATGATGCGTCACCGGCACGAGGGTCGTGCGATCCAACGAGTTATCATGAGTCATCAGTGCGCTGATCATAGCTCGCATCAACCTTTTATCTAATAAATGCTCCCCTTCCAAGAGTCGGGATTCATTGCACGTATTAGCTTTAGAATAACTATGTTTATCCGGGTAGAAAATACCATCAAACAAACTATAACTGATTTAATGAGACATTCGCAGTATCACAATCTCAATTAGTTTATACTTAGACATCCATGGATTAATCTTTTTGAAAAGCATATGACTACTGGCAGGATCAACCGGGTAGCGTCACCATCCACATCTGCACCGCTTGAGGTATGACCGAGGAGAGGCCTCAGAACCCCAACACGAGCATGAAATGTCACTCACAACCATCGATTCATTGGGAAAGGAGGGAAAGGCCCCCATTTTCATCCATCATCATATTCCGTATCCAATACAAGCAACAATGACTTTGGGAACCATGGCACTGACATTATCTTCTAAACCCGAGTGCCTGCATCGCAAGGGTCGCACTACCATCCGCCACATAACACAACAAGTGTTCTCAATGGATATCCAACCAAGACAAACTGTGTTCCAACATTCACATGGAAACATGCACAAGGACCAAATGAAAGCGAGGAGAAATTAAACCCCCACTTACGGATGAGGGTGCCAACGAGACCAAAGTTCCCTTCCCAAAAAAGGGAGACTGCCGTATCTTGACAACCATCCACCACTCTCACACAATTGCGTAAGCACAACCATCAACCCACACAACTGACCATGACGCCTCGAGGTAATCAACCCGAGAGGAATCACAATGCATCACATCAAGGCAGGGAAAGCACCGCTATGCATGACACAAGGGAAGGATTGATATACCCAACCCCCGATATCCAAAAACCACATTATATAATGAGTACCATCCATCAGGAACCCGAGCCTTTGATCCATTACGATCTGGATCTCAAATTCATGCACCCACACATTTGAGTTTCATGCCACTCAAACGACCAACAGACATTCTTGAATCTCGCCACATATCAGGGCCATCCACTAACCACTTGGATTATAACCTCCCACAATTCTCCGTATATGCACTAGTATACCCAATTTCCATCAATCATTTCATAAACTCCAAACAGAGCCCTCACCGACATGATGCGTGTGGAATCTAAATGCCCATATGTAAATTTCATGTAATGTGGGGCCAAACCTTTGGGAAACACGCAACCGAGGGACTATCAAGGGCCACAAATCACCACCATGCACTAACATGCGATGGGGTCACAACATTCAATCTTCACTCATCATTGATATGAATTTCCAGCCAGAGCCCTGATCAGTTAGGATCGGACTACCTAGCATTTTATAGGATCTCCCTGTAAAGAGTCATCACCTCTCAATGATGCTCAAGTACACCGCGCCGAACAAATATATCCAACTTCCAACACTTCTTTTATTCCAGAGACAAGAATGATCATCATCGATGAGGTCTCACTACGAGAAAACTGCCGTTTAGCGGCGGTTTTAAAAACCGCCACGAAATGCGTTTCGGGCCGGCATTTCGCGGCGGTTTTAAAAACCGCCGCTAAACGGAAAAAAAAAATTATTTTTTTTAAAATTTATTTTATATTTTTTTTTAAATTTTATTCGAGGATTAGCGGCGGTTTTTTTAAAAACCGCCGCGAAATAGCGGCGGTTTCGGTAAAACCTCCGTGAAATGAAATGAAAAATATAAAAAAACATGAGAAACCCCGAAATCACTAAAACGACCATAACTTTTGATCCGGGCGTCCGTTGAAGCGCCACGACCAGTCAAATCGAAGCTCATGAAGAGATCTAGAGGCACATATAATCCGAACCGTGAGACGGTCTAAGGTGTGGAAGATATTAGAGTTATAAAAAAGTTGAAAAAAGTTCTCCAACTTCAAACGGCCATAACTTTTGAAGAGATCTAGAGAGCTACGCACTAGTTCGACAGAAGCAAGCTTCTGTCGTGTTTTTCGACCCCAAAAACCCCTCCGAAGGCCTCCAAAACCCCGTTTCCGTCACCGGTGTCCCGTCGAACTTGTCTTCAAACAGACCTAACTTTCGATCCGCGTGTCAGTTCGGCCTCCTCCACCTGCCAGATCATAGCTCGTTCCATGAGCTTCAGTTTGATTGGTCGCGGCGCCCACATGCACTCCTAGATCATATGTTATGGCCTTTTTAGTGGGTATCGGGTTTGTTATGTTTTTCAATGCCTCGTTTCTAGCACCCGTTCCCCGTCAGCTTTTTTTTAAATGGTCGTAACTTCCGATCCACCTGTCCATTCGGACTCTTTCATCTTTCAGGTTGAAGATCGTTTCAGGATCTTTGATTTGACAGGTCGAGGATCTAAAACGGACTCTCGGATCTTAAGCTATCTCCGTTAATGTGAGTCCAATGTTTTTGTCTCTTTATGACCGTTTTGACGGGTTTTAACGGTAGCTCCATTTATTACTGTTTATTTGGGTTTCCATGACTTGTTATCTTTATCAATGGTTTTTTGTGGGTTATTATGATGATTATGTTGAATTATTAAGGAGTTTTCCAGAGTTGTCACGAGTTTTCATGCGTTCTCATTCTTTCTAATACCTCATTCTTCATATGTTTCTCCATCCTTTTTCATGCATTTTCATGATTTTTCATCCCTTATCACGTCTTTTCATACTTTTTCATGTGTTTCCTTTATTATTTATTATTTATTATTTATAATATACTTTAATTTATTTATTATATATTATTTGTAACTGGTTATTTATTATTTATTATTTATTATTTATTATTTATTATTTATATTTATTAATTATTTATGTTTATTTATTATTTATTATTTATTCTTTATTCTTTATTATTTATTATTTATTAGTTATTAGTTATTTTTTATTTTTTATTATTTATTATTTATTATTTTTATTTATATTTATTTATTATTTATTATTTATTATTTAGTATTTAGTATTTATTATTTATATTTATTTATCATTTATATTTATTTATTATTTATTATTTATTATTTATATTTATTTATTATTTATTATTTATATTTATTTATTATTTATTATTTATATTTATTTGTTATTTGTTATTTATATTTATTTATTATTTATTATTTATTATTTATTATTTATTATTTATTATTTATTATTTATTATTTATATTTATATTTATTATTATTTATTATTTATTATTTATTATTTATTATTTATTATTTATTATTTATTATTTATTATTTATTATTTATTATTTATCTTTATTTATTATTTATTATTTGTTATTTATTATTTATTATTTATATTTATATTTATTTATTATTTATTATTTATTATTTATTATTTATTATTTATTATTTATCTTTATTTATTATTTATTATTTATTATTTATATTTATTTATTATTTATTATTTATATTTATTATTTATTTATTATTTATTTATTATTTATTTATTATATTTATTTATTATTTATATTTATTTATTATTTATTATTTATTATTTATTATTTATCTTTATTTATTATTTATTATTTATTATTTATATTTATTTATTATTTATATTTATTTATTATTTATTATTTATATTTATTATTTATTTATGATTTATTTATGATTTATTTATTATATTTATTTATTATTTATATTTATTTATTATTTATTATTTATATTTATTATTTATTATTTATTTATTTATTATTTATTATTTATATTTATTAATTATTTATGTTTATTTATTATTTAGTATTTATTATTTATTATTTATTATTTATTATTTATATTTATTTATTATTTATTATTTATTATTTATTATTTATTATTTAGCATTTAGTATTTATATTTATTTATCATTTATATTTATTTATTATTTATTATTTATTATTTATATTTATTTATTATTTATTATTTATCATTTATTATTTATTATTTATATTTATTATTTATTATTTATTATTTATTATTTATGATTTATCTTTATTTATTATTTATTATTTATTATTTATTATTTATTATTTATTATTTATTATTTATTATTTATCTTTATTTTTTTATTTATTATTTATTATTTATTATTTATTATTTATTATTTATATTTATTTATTATTTATTATTTATTATTTATTTATTATTTATTATTTATTATTTATTATTTATATTTATTATTTATTTATTATTTATTATTTATTATTTATTATTTATTATTTATTATTTATATTTATTTATTATTTATTATTTATTATTTATATTTATTTATTATTTATTATTTATATTTATTATTTATTTATTTATTATTTATTATTTATTTATTATATTTATTTATTATTTATATTTATTTATTATTTATTATTTATATTTATTATTTATTATTTATTATTTATTATTTATTATTTATTATTTATTATTTATATTTATTTATTATTTAATATTTAATATTTATTTATTATTTATTATTTATTATTTATTATTTATTATTTATTATTTATTTATTATTTATTATTTATTATTTATTATTTATTATTTATTATTTATTATTTATTATTTATTATTCGTTATTTATTATTTATTATTTATTATTTATTATATATTATTTATTATTTATTATTATCGAGTTTATATCTATTATTTATGTATTGTTTGTTTTTTCAATTAATATATATAAGTATATTAATTTCTGTTTATTAACCACATGGCGAGTTTGCTGGAGTGGTAAAGTCTTTGGAAAATATGCAAGAGGTTAGGGGTTCAAATCTTACCAGACGCAGAATTTATTTATATTGCATGGGCATGCATGGGCATGTGCATGTGCACATGGGCATGCATGTGCATGTGCATGGATAAATAAAGTAAATAAAATAATATGATTTAAATAAATAAATAAATAAATAAATAAATAAATACGAAATAAAAAAAATAAATAAATAAATAAATAAATAAATAAATAAATAAATAAATAAATAAATAAATAAATAAGTAAATAAATAAAATAAATACGAAATAAAATAAATAAAATAAAGATATACGAAAAATAAATAAATAAATAAATAAATAAAATAAATAAATACGAAATAAATAAATAAATAAATATATATATATATGTATATATATATAATTAAAAAAAATTAAAAAAAATAATTAAAAAAAACCACTGCTGAATCATTTAGCGGCGGTTTAAACCGCCGCTAAAAAACCGCCGCGAAACGTTCTGCGACGGTTTTGAAAACCGCCGTGAATAGTTTCCCGACGCACGATTTAGCGGCGGTTTTTGAAAACCGCCGCCAATCAATTTAGCGGCCGTTTAAACCGCCGCGAAACGAAAAAAAAACCGCCGCTAAATGCCTTTTTTGGCGTAGTGTCTCAGCATTCATTCCTTCCTTTACCCAACACTGATTAGAATAGCCAAACCGATCCCTTTCCACGAATCGATAGGATCCCGGTTAACGAGTCATCACATCTGCATTACGCTCGTGTATCTTACAGAAACAGTAGATACACATTCTCAAGACACCCTAATGAACATCATCAACCAAGGTATGACTGAGGAGGAAGGCACCCCAACCTGTCCAATAATGAACCATGGAAACCGTTTCCCTGGTGGTGTGAGTTTCTCCGGACCCAAATAACTCGCATGTGGCCCCGACAATGGGTTGAGCAAAGCACTCCCGCCAATCATTGCCCAAAGCAGCTTGCTATGGTTCGCATGGAATATCGCTGAATGGGAAATAAAGGAGCACAGTCTCGCATCTTGGTGATACCGATAGTTTCGCTCTTGAACCACTACCAAAATCCCACAACACTCCAGAGAAGGTGAGGAAAAGGTAGGTACAACAAGGGACGACAAAGGAACCCAATCCTATCATGCCTCCCACATCCCAACATCTTCAAGAACTCAACCACACTCAGTGGATTTTAAGCAAAGCCCGACCCACAACGCTCCATGAAAGGTGTGGAAAAAGGTGGGTACGGAAGGATGGGGAAAAAACCCAATCCCGCCCATACCCCCCACATCCCACCAGTGAGGAAAAAGGTAGGAACGTCAGGGGATGAGGAGGGAAACCCCCATCCCTCCATTCCTCCCACATCTCACATTCTGTAGGAACTCAACCGCCATGAGGCAGCTTTTAAGCAGACGAACCAACAACGCTCAAGAGATGTTGAGGAAAGGGATTCATGGTAGGTACAGGGGTCCTATGTCCCGCCGCACCTCCTACATCCCACGATCCACAGGATCCCACAAACCGTGAGGCGGTATTTAAGCACCAAGCCCACAATGCACCACAGACGGGGAGGAAAAGCAGGCACGTCAGGGGACGGGGCAAAAACCCAATCCCATCGCACCTCCCATATCCCACCATCCGCAGAAAATCAACCACCCTAAGGCTGCTTTTAAGCAAGAAAAGCCGCACTGCTCTAGAGAAGGTGAGGGAAGGGAAGGAGCATCGAGGGACGACAAAGGAACCTCAACCCACCATACCTCCCACATCCCACCATCCACAGGAACTCCGCCACCACAGGTGGCCTTTTAAGCAAGCTCGAACCACAACACTCCATGAAAGGTGAGGAAAAAGGCGGGCACGACATGGGACGGGGGAAAAACCCAATCCCTCCAATGCCCCCCACATCCCACCAGTGAGGAAAAGGAATTATAGCATCCCACCGCCATGCCTTCCACATCCCACCTTCCGAAGGAACTCAACCGCCATGAGGCAGATTTTAAGCAGATGAACCCACAACGCTCCAGGGATATTGAAGAAAAGGTGTCATGATAGGAACAGATGCTTTATGTCCCACCGCACCCCCACATCCCACCATTCAAAAGAACTCAACCACTGTTGCGAAACTTTTAGCCAAGAACCAGGACACCAACCATGATCATCCACCATCATCCCATCCAAATTATATTTGTCTAGTATCACATCCTATTTTTAGCAAGCCCTTGGAAGACGGAACCGCAATTGTGCGAGAGAATTCAACCCAAGCATATAGATGGGGCCCGTACATAAGCACTAACAAAATTCCACTACCAACAGGGAGAACTCCGAAGGGACAAGTGAGGGTCTTCTAGGTGGAGCTCACCCACATGGGGATTCTTCGATTGAGGTATAACCGAGGAGAAAGTCAGCCCTTTCATTGATTTAATGAGACCCTTCACAGTATCACCATATTTCGATTAGTTTGTCCTTGTACATGCATGACCTGATCTTTGATACAATCATATGACTAGTGGAAGGATCGGCCAGGTAGCATCACTAACCACATCTGCATTGTTTGAGGTATGACTGAGCTGACCACTCATACCCCAACACAAGCCCAAACTATCTTCCCGAACCGTCAATTCCTTTATATTAGTTTTCCCTTTGTACATGCACAACCTGATCTTTGAGGCAAGCATATGACTAGCGGAAGGATCAGCCAGGTAGCATCACCAACCACATCTGCAATGTTTGAGGTATGACTGAGCTGACCACTCAAACCCCAACACAAGCCCAAACCATCTTCCCTAATCGACAGCATCCCGGTTAATGATTCATCACCTCTGCATGACGCTCGTGTATCTTGCCGAAATAGTAGATACACATTCTCAAGCCACCCTTATGAACATCATCACCCAAGGCATGACTGAAGAGGAAGGCACCCCAACTTGTCCAATAATGAACCATGGCAACTGTTTCCCTGGTGGTGTGAGTTTCTCAGGACCCAAATAACTCGCATGTGGCCCCGAAAATGCCTTGAGTAAAGTACTCCCGCCAATCATATCCCAAGGTAGCTTGCTATGGTTCGCATAGAATATAACTGAATGAGAAATTTAGGAGCACGATCCCGCATCCTGGTGATACCGACAGTTTCACGCTTGAAGCACTACCAAAATCCCACAACGCTCCGAAGAAAGTGATGAAAAGGCAGGTACAACAAGGGACGACAAAGGAACCCAATCCCACCATGCCACCCACATCTCAACATCTGCAAGAACTCAACCACGCTCATGGATTTTAAGCAATGCCCGACCCGCAACACTCCATGAAAGGTGAGGAAAAAGGTGGGTATCGAAGGATGGGAAAAAACCCAATCCCACCGCGCCTCCCACATCCCACCATCCACAGAAACTCAACCACCCTGAGGCAGATTTTAAGAAAGAAAAGCCGCACTGCTCTAGAGAAGGTGAGGGAAGGGTAGGAGCGTCGAGGGACGACAAAGGAACCCCAACCCACCATGCGTCCCGCAACCCACCATCCAAGGAACTCTGCCACCAACAGGTGGCTTTTTAAGCAAGCCCGAACTGCAATGCTCCATGAAAGTGAGGAAAAAGGAACGCACGACATGGGACATGGAAAAAACCCAATCCCTCTAATGCCCCCCACATAACACCGATGAGGAAAAGAAATTACAGCGTCCCACTGTCATGCCTCCCACATCCCACCTTCCGAAGGAACTCAACCGCCATGAGGCAGATTTTAAGCAGACGAACCCACAACGCTCTAGGGACGTTGAGGAAAAGGAGTAATGATAGGAATGAAGGCCCTATGTCCCGCCTCTCCCCCCACATCCCACCATTCAAAATAACTCAACCGCCGTTGCGAAACTTTTAACCAAGAAACTGGACACCAACCATGCTCATCTATCATCATCCAATCCAAGTTATATTTGTCTAGTATCGCATCGTCTTTTTAGCAACCCCTTGGAAGACGAAACCGCAATTGTGCGAGAGAATTCAACCCAAGCATATATACGGGGGCCGTATATCAGCACCAACAAAATTCCACTACCAACAGAGAGAAATCCAAAGGGAAAAGTGAGGGTCATCTAGGTGGAGCTCACCCACCTGGGGATTCTTCGATTGAGGTATAACTGAGGAGAAATTTAGCACTGTCACTGATTTAATGAGACCCTTAACAGTATCACCATATTTCGATTAGTTTTTCCTTGAACATGCACGACCTGATCTTTGATACAAGCATATGACTAGTGGAAGGATCATCCAAGTAGCATCACCAACCACATCTGCATTGTTTGATGTATGACTGATCTAACCACTCAGATCCCAACACAAGCCCAAACTGTCTTCCCGAACCGTCAATTCCATTCGATTAGTTTTCCCTTTGTACATGCACAAACTGATATTTGAGACAATCATATGACTAGCAGAAGGATCCGCCAGGTAGCATCACCAACCACATCAACATTGTATGAGGTATGACTGAGCTGACCACTCAAACCCCAACACAAGACCAAACCATCTTCCCTAACCATCAATTCCTTAAGGAGGCAAGGCCCCCATTTTTTACACCATAGAATACCGTATTGAATACACGCAACACCTTTGGGAACCCATGGCACAGTTAGGATCGTCTAAATCAAACTAACCTGGGTCACAACGGGTACACAATAAAAACACGGACAAGGACCTTATGAAAGAGGGGTTAAATTAGAACCCAACTTACATTTGAGGGTGCCAATGAGACATACGTTCACTTCTCAAGAAAGGGAAACTGTAGTATCTTGGAAACCATCCACCAAGCGCGGGAGGAATCATCTGGCATTCATGAGGAGGGAAACCCCCATCCCGCCGTGCCTCCCACATCTCACATTCCGTAGGAACTCAACCGCCATGAGGCAGCTTTTAAGCAGACGAACCAGCAATGCTCAAGAGACATCGAGGAAAAGGAGTCATGGTAAGTACAGGTGTCCTATGTCCCGCCGCGCCTCCCACATCGCACCATCCACAGGATCCCACAGACCGTGAGGCGGTATTTAAGCACCAATCCCACAATGCTCCACAGACGGGGAGGAAAAGGCAGACACGTCAGGCGATGGGGAAAAAACCCAATCCCACCACGCCTCCCACATCCCACCATCCATAGGAACTCAACCACCCAAAGGCAGCTTTTAAGAAAGCAAAGCCGCACTGCTCTAGAAAAGGTGAGGGAAGGGCAGGAGCGTCGAGGGACGACAAAGGAACACCAACCCACCATGCCTCCCACATTCCACCATCCAATGAGGCAGATTTTAAGCAGACGAACCCACAACGCTCCAGGGACGTTGAGGAAAAGGATTTATGACAGGAACGGAGGCCCTATGTCCCGCCGTACCCCCACATCCCACCATTCAAAAGAACTCAACCACCATTGTGAAACTTTTAACCAAGAACCAGGACACCAACCATGCTCATCTATCATCATCTCATCCAAGTTATATCTATCGAGTATCGCATCGTCTTTTTAGCAAGCCCTTGGAGGCCGCAACCAAAATTGTGCGAGAGAATTCAACCCAAGCATATAGACGGGGCCCGTACATCAGCACCAACAAAATTCCACTACCAACAGGGAGAACTCCAAAGGGACACGTGAGGGTCTTCTAGGTAGAGCTCACCCACATAAGGATTCTTCGCTTGAGGTATAACTAAAAAGAAAGTCAGACCTGTCACTGATTTAATGAGACCCTTCACAGTATCACCATATTTCGATTAGTTTGTCCTTGTACATCCAGGACCTGATCTTTGAGAAAAGCATATGACTTGTGGAAGGATCAGCCATGTAGCATCACCAACCACATCTGCATTGTTTGAGGTATGACTGAGCTGACCACTCAGACCCCAACACAAGCCCAAACCGTCGTCCCAAACCATCAATTCCTTTCGATTAGTTTTTCCTTTGTACATGCACAACCTGATCTAAGAGACAAGCATATGACTAGCTGAAGGATCATCCAGGAAGTATCACTAACCACATCTGCAATGTTTGAGGTATGACTGAGCTAACCACCCAGACCCAAACACAAGCCCAAACTGTCTTCCCAAATCGACAGGATCCCACTTAATGAGTCATCACCTCCGCATGACGCTCGTGTATCTTGCAGAAACAGTAGATACACATTCTCAAGCCACCCTTATGAACATAATCACCCAAGGCATGACTGAGGAGGAAGGCACCCCAACTTGTCCAATAATGAACCATGGCAACCGTTTCCCTGGTGGTGTGAGTTTCTGAGGACCCAAATATCTCGCACGTGGCCCCAAAAATGCGTTGAGAAAAGCACTCCCTCCAATTGTTGCCCAAGGCATCTTGCTATGGTTCGCATGGAATATCACTGAATGAGAAATTTAGGAGCACGGTCTTGCATCCTGGTGATACCGACAGTTTCATGCTTGAACCACAACCAAAATTCCACAACGCTCCAGAGAAGGTGAGGAAAAGGCGGATATAGCAAGGGACGACAAAGGAACCCAATCCCACCATGCCTCCCACATCCCAACATCTGCAAGAACTCAACCACACTCGGTGGTTTTTAAGCAAAGCCCGACCCACAATGCTCCATGAAAGGTGAGGAAAAAGGTGGGTACGGTTGGACGGGGAAACAACCTAATCCCGCCCATACCCCCCACATCCCACCAGTGAGGAAAAAGGTAGGAATGTCAGGGGATGAGGAGGGAAACCCCCATCCCGCTGTGCCTCCCACATCTCACATTCCATAGGAACTCAACCCCCATGAGGCAGATTTTAAGCAGACGAACCAACAACGCTCAAGAGACGTCGAGGAAAGGGAGTCATGGTAGGTACGAGGGTCCTATGTCCCGCCGTGCCGCCCACATCCCACCATCCACAGGATCCCACAAACCGTGATGCGATATTTAAGCACCTAGCCCGCAATGTTCTACAGACGGGGAGGAAAAGGCAGGCACGTCAGAGGATGGGGAAAAAACCCAATCCCACCGCGCCTCCCACATCCCACCATCCGCAGCAACTCAACCACCCTGATGCAGCTTTTAAGAAAGAAAAGCCGGACTGCTCTAGAGAAGGCGAGGGAAGGGCAGGAGTTTTGAGGGACGACAAAGGAACACCAACCCACCATGCCTCCCACATCCCACCATCCAAGCAACTCCGTCACCAACAGGTGGCCTTTTAAGCAAGCCCGAACCGCAACGCTCCATGAAAGGTGAGGAAAAAGGCGGGCACGGCATGGGACGGGAAAAAAACCCAATCCCTCCAATGCCCCCCACATCCCACCGGTGAGGAAAAGGAATTGCATCGTCCCACCGCCATGCCTCCCACATCCCACCTTCTGAAGGAACTCAACCTCCATGAGGAATATTTTAAGCAGACGAACCCACAATGCTCTAGGGACGTTGAGGAAAAGGAGTCATGATAGGAACAGAGGCCCTATGTCCCGCCGCACCCCCCACATCCCACCATTCAAAAGAACTCAACCACCATTGCGAAACTTTTAACCAAGAACCAGGACACCAACCATGCTCATCTATCATCATCCCATCCAAGTTATATATGTCTAGTATCGCATCGTCTTTTTAGCAAGCCATTGGAAGGCAGAACCGCAATTGTGCGGGAGAATTCAACCCAATCATATAGACGGGGCCCGTACATCAGCACGAACAAAATTCCACTACCAACAGGGAGAACTCAAAAGGGACAAGTGAGGGTCTTCTAGGTGGAGCTCACCCACCTGGGGATTCTTCGCTTGAGGTATAACCAAGGAGAACGTCACCCCTAGCACCGATTTAATGAGACCCGTCACAGTATCACCATCTTTCGATTAGTTTGTCCTTGTACATACAGGACCTGATCATTGAGACAAGCATATGACTAGTGGAAGGATCAACCATGTAGCATCACCAACAACATCTGCATTGTTTGAGGTATGACTGAGCTGACCACTCAGACCCCAACACAAGCCAAAACTGTCGTCCCGAACATTCAATTCCGTTCGATTAGTTTGTCCTTTGTACATGCACAACCTGATCTTTGAGACAACCATATTACTAATGGAAGGATCAGCCAGGTAGCATCACCAACCACATCTGCAATGTTTGAGGTATGACTGAGCTGACCACTCAGACCCCAATACAAGCCCAAACCGTCTTCCCAAATCGACAGGATCCCGATTAATGAGTCATCACCTACGCATGACGCTCATGTATCTTACAGAAACAATAGATACACATTCTCATGCCACCCTTATGAACATCATCACCCAAGGCATGACTGAGGAGGAAGGCACCCCAACTTGTCCAATAATGAACCATGGAAATCGTTACCCTGTTGGTGTGAGTTTCTCAGGACCCAAATAACTCACACGTGGCCCCGACAATGCGTTGAGCAAAGTACTCACGCCAATCATTTCCCAAGGAAGCTTGATACGGTTCGCATGGAATATCGCTGAATGGGATATTTAGGAGCACGGTCTCTCATCCTGGTGATACCGACAGTTTCGCGCTTGAACCACTACCAAAATTCCACAACGCTCCAGAGAAGGTGAGGAAAAGGCGGGTACAGCAAGGGACAAGAAAGGAACCCAATCCCACCATGCCTCCCACATCCCAACATCTGCAAGAACTCAACCACACACAATGGATTTTAATCAAAGACCGACCCGCAACGCTCCATGAAAGGTGAGGAAAAAGGTGGGTACGGCAGGACGCGGAAACAACCCAATCCCGCCCATACCCCCCACATCCCCCCAGTGAGGAAAAAGGTAGGAACGTCAGGGGATGAGGAGGGAAACCCCCATCCCTCCGTGCCTCCCACATCTCACATTCCTTTGGAACTCAACCGCCATGAGGTAGCTTTTAAGCAGACGAACCAGCAACGCTCAAGAGACGTTGAGGAAAGGGATTCATGGTAGGTACGGGGGTCCTATGTCCCGCCGCGCCGCCCACATCCCACCATCCATAAGATCCCACAAACCGTGTGGCAGTATTTAAGCACCAAGCCCACAATGCTCTATAGACGGGGAGGAAAAGGCAGACACATCAAGGGACGGGGCAAAAACCCAATCCCGCCGTGCCTCCCACATCCCACCATCCGCAGCAACTCAACCGCCCTGAGGCAGCTTTTAAGCAAGCAAAGCTGCACTGCTCTAGAAAAGGCGAGGGAAGGCAGGAGCGTCGAGGGACGACAAAGGAACACCAACCCACCATGCCTCCCACATCCCACCATCCAAGGAACTCTGCCACCAACAGGTGGCCTTTTAAACAAGCCCGAACCGCAACGCTCCATGAAAGGTGAGGAAAAAGGCGGGCACGACATGGGATGGGGCAAAAACCCAATCCCTCCAATGCCCCCACATCCCACCGGTGAGGAAAAGGAATTACAGGGTCCCACCGCCATGCCTCCCACATCCCACCTTCCGAAGGAACTCAACCGCCATGAGGGATATTTTAATCAGACGAACCCACAACGCTCCAGGGACGTTGAGGAAAAGGAGTCATGACAGGAACGAAGGCCCTATGTCCCGCCGCACCCCCCACATCCCACCATTCAAAAGAACTCAACCGCCATTGTGAAACTTTTAACCAAGAACCAGGACACCAACCATGGTCATCTATCATCATCCCATCCAAGTTATATCTGTCTAGTATCGCATCATCTTTTTAGCAAGCCCTTGGAAGATGGAACCACAATTGTGTGAGAGAATTCAACCCAAGAAAATAGACGGGGCCCGTACATCAGCACCAACAAAATTCCACTACCAACAGGGAGAAATCCAAAGGGACAAGTGAGGGTCTTCCAGTGGAGCTCACCCACCTGGGGATTCTTCGCTAGAGGTATAACTGAGGAGAAAGTCATTCGTGGCACTGATTTAATGAGACCCTTCACAGTATCACCATCTTTCGATTAGTTTGTCCTTGTACATGAAGGACCTGATCTTTGAGACAAGCATATGACTAGTGGAAGGATCAACCATGTAGCATCACCAACAACATCTGCATTGTTTGAGGTATGACTGCGCTGACAACTCATACCCCAACACAAGCCCAAACCTTCGTCCCGAACATTCAATTCTGTTTGATGAGTTTGTCCTTTGTGCATGCACTACCTGATCTTTGAGACAAGTATATGACTAATGGAAGGATCTGCCACGTTGCATCACCAACAACATCTGCAATGTTTGAGGTATGACTGAGCTGACCACTCAGACCCCAACAAAAGCCCAAACCATCTTCCCAAATTGACAGGAACCCGATTAATGGGTCATCACCTCTGCATGACGCTCAGAACCGCAATTGTGCGAGAGAATTCAACCCAAGCATATAAACGGGGACCGTATATCAGGACCCACAAAATTCCACTACCAACAGGGAGAACTCTGAAGGGACAAGTGAGGGTATTCTAGGTGGAGCTCACCCACCTGGGGATTCTTCGCTTGATGTATAACCGAGGAGAACGTCAGACTTGTCACTGATTTAACGAGACCCTTCATAGTATCACCATTTTTCGATTAGTTTGTCCCTGTACATGCACAGAATGATCTTTGAGACAAGCATATGACTAGTGTTCTCGACGGATATCCAACCAAGACAAACTGTGTTCCATCATTCACATGGAAACATGCACAAGGACAAAATGAAAGCGAGGAGAAATTAAACCACCACTTACGGATGAGGGTGCCAACGAGACCAACGTTCCCTTCCCAAAAAAGGGAGACTGCAGTATCTTGACAACCATCCACCACTCCCACATAATCACGTAAGCACAACCATCAACCCACACAACTGACCGTGATGCCTCGAGGGAAGAAACCCGAGAGGCATCACAATACAGCACATGAAGGCAGGGAAAGCAGCGCTATGCATGACACAAGGGAAGGATTGATATACCCAACCCCCGAGAGCCAACGAGACCAACGTTCCCTTCCCAAAAAAGGGAGACCGCTGTATCTTGACAACCATCCACCACTCCCACACAATCGTGTAAGCAAAACCATCAACCCACACAACTGATCACGCAAGACCTGATCTTTGAGACAAGCATATGACTAGTGGAAGGATCAGCCATGTAGCATCACCAACAACATCTGCATTGTTTGAGTTATGACTGAGATCACCACTCAGACCCCAACACAAGCCCAAACCGTCGTCCCAAACATTCAATTCCGTTCAATTAGTTTGTCCTTTGTACATGCACAACCTGATCTTTGAGACAAGCATATGACTAATGGAAGGATCAGCCAGGTTGCATCACCAACCACATCTGCAATGTTCGAGGTATGACTGAGCTGACCACTCAGACCCCAAAACAAGGCCAAACCGTCTTCCCAAATCGACTGGAACCCAATTAATGAGTTATCACCTCTGCATGATTCTCAAAACCACAATTGTGCGAGAGAATTCAACCCAAGCATATAAACGGGGCCCGTATATCAGCACCGAAAAAATTCCACTACCAACAGGGAGAACTCCAAAGGGACAAGTGAGGGTCTTCTAGGTGGAGCTCACCCACATGGGGATTCTTCGCTTGATGTATAACCGAGGAGAAAGTCAGCCTTGTCACTGATTTAATGAGACCCTTCACAGTATCATCATCTTTTGATTAGTTTGTCCTTGTACATGCACTAACTGATCTTTGAGACAAGCATATGACTAGTGGAAGGATCAGCCATGTAGCATCACCAACAACATCTGTATTGTTTGAGGTATGACTGAGCTGACCACTCAGACCCTAACACAAGCCCAAACCGTCGTCCCGAACATTCAATTCCATTCGATTAGTTTGTCCTTTGTACATGCACAACCTGATCTTTGAGACAAGCATATGACTAATGGAAGGATCAGCTAGGTTGCATCACCAACCACATCTGCAATGTTTGAGGTATGACTGAGATGACCAATCAGACCCCAACACAAGCCCAAACCGTCTTCCCAAATCGACAGGAACCCAATTAAAGAGTCATCACCTCTGCATGAGATCGAAACCGCAATTATGCGAGAGAATTCAACCCAAGCATATAAACGGGGCCCGTATATCAGCACCGACAAAATTCCACTACCAATAGGGAGAACTCCGAAGGGACAAGTGAGGGTGTTCTAGGTGGAGATCACCCACCTAGGGATTCTTCGCTTGATGTTTAACCGAGGATAAATTCAGCCTTGTCACTGATTTAATGAGGCCCTTCACAGTATCACCATCTTTCGATTAGTTTGTCCTTGTACATGCACAAACTGATCTTTGAGACAAGCATATGACTAGTGTTCTCAACGGATATCCAACCAAGCCAAACCGTGTTCCATCATTCACATGGAAACATGCACAAAGACCAAATGAAATCGAAGAGAAATTAAACCCCCACTTATGGATAAGGGTGCCAACGAGACCAACGTTCCCTTCCCAAAAAAGGGAGACCGCAGTATCTTGACAACCATCCACCACTCCCACACAATCGCGTAAGCACAACCATGAACCCACACAACTGACCGTGACGCCTCGAGGGAAGCAACCCAAGAGGCATCACAATGCAGCACATGAAGGAAGGGAAAGCACCGCTATGCATGACACAAGGGAAGGATTGATATACCCAACCCCCGAGAGCCAATGAGACCGACGTTCCCTTCCCAAAAAAGGGAGACCGCAGTATCTTGACAACCATCCACCACTCCCACACAATCGCGTAAGCACAAACATCAACCCACACAACTGACCCTGACGCCTCGAGGGAAGAAACCCAAGAGGCATCACAATGCAGCACGTGAAGGCAGGGAATGCACCGCTATGCATGACACAAGGGAAGGATCAGCCAGGTAGCATCACCAACCACTTCTGCATTGTTTGAGGTATGACTGAACTGACCACTCAGACCCCAACACAAGCCCAAACCATCTTCCCGAACCGTCAATTCCTTTCAATTAGTTTGTCCTTTGTACATGCACCAACCTGATCTTCGAGACAAGCATATGTCTAGAGGAAGGATCAACCAGGTAGAATCACCAACCACGTCTGCAATGTCTGAGGTATGACTGAGCTGACCACTCAGACCCCAACACAAGCCCAAACGGTCTTCGCTAACCGTCAACCCTGAGGCCCCTTCAAATCGTATCACTTGGATGTCAGTCCGCAGGATCACACATGTGACAAACCCCAGCTCATTGTCATCGTTTTTAGAGTGCACTAGCTCAAGAAAGACAATCCCCAAGCATGGGAAAAATCATCAGGCATTCATGGCATTAGGTCGATTCCATTTTCCATGTCACTGGGCATGTCATTGGGTGGCTCTCGGCACGCAGGACAAGACCCATGCCCAGGGGGGGTCGCCGACCACTCCCCCCCTAAAGAGACATTTATGCATTTCCAGCTATTCCACCAGGAAACATCAACATTGACGAGGAGACATACTGATGGGTTTAGACCGCATTGAGGGCACCGCATCACCTGAAAGACAACACGTGTTTCCTGAAAAGAGTTATGAAACCATAGCAAGGGCCACCGACATGACCCCTTAGGCACATGAAGGCTACCGAGGAATTCTCTTTAGGCAGTCATTGTCATTACATACCGGACCCAACAACATATGACAAACCCCACCTCGTCGTCCTTCCTTTCAAGGAACACCGCATCCACCAAGGCAATCCCCGAGTCCCCTTCAAATCGTCTCACTCGGATGGCGTTGTCTCCACGTCATTGTCAGTACATCGGACCTGACACACGACGCACCCCGGCTCATTGTCATCACTTTTATGGCGCACAATCTCGGAAAAGACAAGCCCCAAGAACCGTACGAATCATCAAGATTTAATGTCTTTTCCTGAAGGTCGTTTTTCCATGTCTGTGGGCATGTCACTGGGTGAATCTGGGCACGCAGGACAAGTCCCATGCCCAGGGGGGGTCGCCGACCACTCCCCCCCTAAAGAGACATTTATGCACTTCCAACTGTCCCACCAGGAAACATCAGCACTGACGAGGAGACATACTGATGGGTTCAGACAACCCAATGGGCAACGCAGTGCATGAAAGACAACACGTGTTGCCCAAAAAGAGCTACGAAACCATACGAACATCCACCAACGTGACCCCTTAGGCACATGAAGGCCGCCGACACGTCATGGCATCTGTCCTAGGTATCATCCAACACCGCCGAGAAGACAGGACCCATGTCCAGAGCAGGTCCTCATGCCTGAAATGAATTCTCTTTAGGTCTTCATTGTCTTTACATACCAAACACAACAACATATGACAAACCCCACCTCGTCGTCCTTCCTTTCAAGGCACGTCACATGCACCAAGACGAGCCCCGAGACCCCTTCAAATCGTCTCACTCGGATTCCATTGTCTGGACGCGACTGCCAGTCCGCAAGATCTCACATGCGACAAACCCCATCTCATTGCCATCGGTTTTATGGCGCACTACCTCGGGAAAGACAAGCCCCAAGCACGGGATGAATCATCAGGCATTCACGGCATTGCGTCGATGCCATTTTCCATTTCACTGGGCATGTCATTGGGTGGCCCTAGGCACGCAGGACAAGACCCACGCCCAGGGGGGGTCGCCTACCACTCCCCCCCTAAAGATACATTTATGCATTTCTAGCTATTCCACTAAGAGACATCAACATTGACGAGGAGACATACTGATGGGTTTAGACCACCCTGAGGGCACCGTAGCGCATGAAAGAGAACACGTGTTTCCCTAAAAGAGCTATGAAACCATAGGAAGGGCCACCGACGTGACCCCTTAGGCACATGAAGGCCACTGACACGTCATTCCATCCGTCCCGTGTATCATCCATCACCACAGAGAAGACACGCCCCATGTCCAGAGCGGGTCCCCACGCATGAAAGGAATTCTCTTTATGTGGTCATTGTCGTTACATACCGGACCCAACAACATATGAAAAACCCCACCTCTCTGTCCTTCCTTTCAAGGCACACCACATCCACCAAGGAAAGCCCCAAGGCCCCATCAAATCGTCTCACTCGGATGGCGTTGTCTCCACGTGATTGTCAGTACGAAGGACCTGACACGCGATGAAACCCGGCTCATTGTCATCACTTTTATGGAGCACTACCTCGGACAAGACAAGCCGAAAGCACCGGACAAATCATCAAGCTGTCATGGCTTTGTCCGGAGGCCGTTTTTCCATGTCCATGGGAAAGTCACTGGGTGGATCTGGGCACGCAGGACAAGACCCACGCCTAGGGGGGGGTCGCCGACCACTCCCCCCCTAAAGAGACATTTAAGCATTTCCAGCTGTCCCACTAGGAAACATCAGCACTGATGAGGAGACATACTGATGGGTTTAGACAACCCAGTGGGCCCCACATCCCATGAAAGACAACACGTGTAGCCCTAAAAGAGATATGAAACCATAGGAATAGCCACCGATGTGACCCCTTAGGCACATCAAGGCCACTGACACGTATTAGCATTCGTCCCGGGTAGAGTCCAACACCGCCAAGAAGACAGGCCCCATGTCCAGAGAGGGTCCTCACTCATGAAATGAATTCTCTTTAGGTGGTCATTGTCATTACATACGGGACATGAAAACATATGACAATCTCCACCTCAATTTCCTTCCTTTCAAGGCACACCGCATGCACCAAGACGGGCCCCGAGGCCCCTTCAAATTGTCTCACTCGAATTCCATTGTCTGGACATGACTGTCAGTCCGTAGGATCACACAGGCGACAAACCCCATCTCATTGTCATCGTTTTTTGGGCGCACTACCTCGGCAAGACAAGCCCAAAGCACGGGACGAATCGTCAGGAATTCATGGTAGTGCGTCGATGACATTTTCCATGTCACTGGGCATGTCATTGGGTGGCTCTAGGCACGCAGGACAAGACCCACGCCCAGGGGGGGTCACCGACCACTCCCCCCCTAAAGAGACATTTATGCATTTCTAGCTATTCCACCAGGAAACATCAACAGTGACGAGGAGACATACTGATGGGTTTAGACCACCCTAAGGGCACCGCAGCACATGAAAGACAACATGGGTTGCCCTAAAAGAGCTATGAAACCATAGGAAGGGCCACCGACGTGACCCCTTAGGCACATGAAGGCCTCCGACAAGTCATGGCATCCGTCCCGCGTCTCGTCCATCACCGTAGAGAAGACACGCCCCATGTCTAGAGCGGGTCCTCACGCATGAAAGGAATTATCTTTAGGTGGTCATTGTCATTACATACTGTACCCAACAACATATGAAAAACCCCACCACGTCATCCTTACTTGCAAGGCACACTGCATCCACCAAGGCAAACCCCGAGGCCCCTTAAAATCACCCCACTCAGATGGTGTTGTCTCCATGTGATTGTCAGTACGTCGGACCTGACATGCGACACACCCCGTCTCATTGTCATCACTTTTATGGCGCATTACCTCAGACAAGACAAGCCCTAAGCACCATACGAATCATCAAGATTTCATGGATTTTTCTGGAGGCAGTTTTTCCATGTCTATGGGCATGTCACTGGGTGGCTCTGAGCACGCAGGACAAGACCCACGCCCAGGGGGGGTCGCCGACCACTCCCCCCCTAAATAGACATTTACGCATTTCCAGCTGTCCCACCAGGAAACATCAGCACTGACGAGGAGACATACTGATGGGTTCAGAAAACCAAATGGGCACCACAGCGCATGAAAGACAACACGTGTTGACCTAAAAGAGCTATGAAACCATACGAACAGCCACCAACGTGACCCCTTAGGCACATGAAGGCCGCCGACACGTCATGGCATCTGTCCCAGGTATCATCCAACACCGCCGAGAAGACATGACCCATGTCCAGAGCGGGTCCTCACACATGAAATTAATTCTCTTTAGGCGGTAATTGTCTTTACATACCAAACACAACAACATATGACAAACCCCACCTCGACGTCCTTCCTTTCAAGAAACGCCGCATGCACCAAGACGGGCCCCGAGACCCCTTCAAATCGTCTCACTCGGATTCCATTGTCTGGGCGCGACTGTCAGTCCACAGGATCTCACAAGAGACAAACCCCATCTCATTGTCATCGTTTTTATGGCGCACTACCTCGGGCAAGACAAGCCCCAAGCATGGGACGAATCATCAGGCATTCATGGAATTGCGTCGATGCCATTTTCCAAGTAACTGGGCATCACATTGGGTGGCTCTAGGAACGCAGGACAAGACCCACGCCTAGGGGGGGTCGCCGACCACTCCCCCCCTAAAGAGACATTTATGCATTTCCAGCTATTCCACCAGGTAACATCAACACTGATGAGGAGACATACTGATGGGTTTAGACCACCCTGAGGGCACCGCGGCGCATGAAAGACAACACGTGTTGCCCTAAAAGAGCTATGAAACCATAGGAAGGGCCACCGACGTGACCCCTTAGGCACATGAAGGCCGCCGACATGTCATGGCATCCATCCCGCGTATCGTCCATCACCACAGCGAAGACACGCCCCATGTCCAGAGCGGGTCCCAACGCATGAAAGGAATTATATTTAGGCGGTCATTGTCATTACATACCGTACCCAACAACATATGACAAACCCCACCTCACTGTCCTTCCTTTCAAGGCACACCGCATCCACCATGGCAAGCCCTGAGGCCCCTTCAAATCATCTCACTCGGATGGCGTTGTCTCCACGTGATTGTCAGTACGGAGGACCTGACACGCGACGAAACCTGGCTCATTGTCATCACTTTTATGGCGCACTACCTCGGACAAGACAAGCCCCAAGCACCGGAAGAATCATCAAGTTGTCTTGGCTTTGTCCAGAGGCCGTTTTTCCATGTCCGTGGGCATGTCACTGGGTGGCTCTGGGCACGCAGGACAAGACCCGTGCCCAGGGGGGGGTCGCCGACCACTCCCCCCCTAAAGAGACATTTATGCATTTCCAGATGTCCCACCAGGAAACATCAGCACTGATGAGGAGACATACTGATGGGTTTAGACAACACTATGGGCACCACAGCGCATGAAAGACAACACGTGTTGCCCTAAAAGAGATATGAAACCATAGGAACAGCCACCGATGTGACCTCTTAGGCACATCAAGGCCGCCGACACGTAGTAGCATTCGTCCCAGGTAGCATCCAACACCACCGAGAAGACAGGTCCCATGTTCAGAGAATGTACTCATGCATGAAATGAATTCTCTTTAGGTGGTCGTTTTCATTACATACGGGACACGACAACATATGAAAAACCCCACATCAACGTCCTTCCTTTAAAGGCACGCCGCATGCACCAAGACGGGCCCCGAGGCCCCTTCAAATTATCTCACTCGGATTCCATTGTTTGGACGCGACTGTCAGTCCGCAGGATCACACATGCTACAAACCCCATATCATTATCATCGTTTTTAGGGCGCACTACCTCGGGCAAGACAAGCCCCAAGCATGTGACCAATCATCCGGAATTCATGGCATTATGTCGATGCCATTTTCCATGTCACTGGGCATGTCTGTGGGTGGATCTAGGCATGCAGGACAAGACCCACGCCCAGGGGGGGTCACCGACCACTCCCCCCCTAAAGAGACATTTATGCATTTCCAGCTATTCCACCAGGAAACATCAACACTGACGAGGAGACATACTGTGTGGTTTAGACCACCCAGAGGGAACTGTAGCGCCTGAAAGGCAACACGTGTTGCCCTAAAAGGGCTATTATACCATATTAAGGGACACCGATGTGACCCCTTAGGCACATGAAGGCCGCCGACACGTCATGGCATCCGCCCCGCGTATCGTCCAACACCGCTGAGAAGACAGGACCCATGTCCATAGTGGGTCCTCACGCATGAAATGAATTATCTTTAGGTGGTCATTTTCTTTACATATCAGACACAACAACATATGACAAACCCCACCTCGACGTCCTTCCTTTTAAGGCACGCCGCATGCACCAAGACGGGCCCCGAGTCCCCTTCAAATCGCCTCACTCGGATGCCATTGTCTGCACGCGATTGTCAGTCCGTAGGATCTCACAGGCGACAAACCCCATCTCATTGTCATCAGTTTTATGGAACACTACCTCGGGCAAGACAAGACCCTAGCACGGGACGAATCATCAGGAATTCAGGGCATTGCGTCGATGACATTTTCCATGTCACTGGGAATTTCATTGGGTGGCTCTAGGCACGCAGGACAAGTCCCATGCCCTGGGGGGTCGCTGACCACTCCCCCCCTAAAGAGGCATTTATGCATTTCCAGCTATCCCACCAGGAAACATCAACACTGACGAGGAGACATACTGATGGGTTTAGACCACCCTGAGGGCACCACAGCGCATGAAAGACAACACGTGTTGCACTAAAAGAGCTATGAAACCATAGGAGGGGCCACCGACGTGACCCCATATGCACTTGAAGGCCACCGACAAGTCATGGCATCCATCCCGCGTATTGTCGATCACCGCCGAGAAGACACACCCCATGTCCAGATCGGGTCCTCACTCATGAAAAGAATTCTCTTTAGGTGGTAATTGTCATTACATACAGGACCCAACAACATATGAAAAACCCCACCTCGACGTCCTTACTTTCAAGGCACATCGCATCCACCAAGACATGTCCTGAGGCCCCTTCAAATCGCCTCACTCGGATGGCTTTGTCTCCACGCGATTTTCAGTTCGTCGGACCTGACACGCGACGAACCCCAGCTCATTGTCATCGCTTTTATGGGGCACTGCCACGGGCAAGACAAGCCCCAAGCACAGGAGGAATTGTCAAGCATTCATGTCATTGTCTAGAGGCCATTTTTCCTTATCCTTGGGCATTTCACTGGGTGGCTCTGGGAACGCAGGACAAGTCCCACGCCCAGGGGGGGTCACCGACCACTCCCCCCCTAAAGAGACATTTATGCATTTCCAGCTCTCCCACTAGGAAACATCATCACTGACGAGGAGACATACTGAGTGGTTTAGACCACCCAAAGGAAACTGCAGCGCATGAAAGACAACACGTGTTGTCCTAAAAGAGCTATGAAACCATAGGAACGGCAACCGACGTGACCCCTTAGGCACATGAAGGCCGCCGACACGTCATGGTATCCTTCCCGTGTATCGTCGACCACTGCGGAGAAGACATGCCCCATGTCCAGAGCGGGTCCCCACGCATGAAATTAATTATCTTTAGGTGGTCAGTGTCGTTACATACCGAACCCAACAACATATGACAAACCCCAACTCAACGTCCTTCCTTTCAAGGCACCCCGAATCCACCAAGACAAGCCTCGAGGCCCCTTCAAATCATCTCACTCGGATGGCATTGTCTCCACGTGATTGTCGGTACGTAGGAACTCACACGTGAAAAACCACGGTTCATTGTCAAATATTTTAAGGCGCACTACCCCGGAAAAGACAAGCCCCATGCATCGGACGAATCATCACGCATTCATGGCATTGTCTAGAGGCCATTTTTCCATGTCCGTGGGCATGTCACTGGGTGGCTCGGAGCACGGAGGACAAGACCCACGCCCAGGGGGGGTCACCGACCACTCCCCCCCTAAATAGACATTTATGCATTTACAGCTATCCCACCAGGAAAC
>OY728147.1:455773994-455856494 GCA_963277665.1 Viscum album
CCAATTACCAGACTCGTTAAAGCCCGGTATTGTTATTTTTTGTCACTACCTCCCTGTGTCGGGATTGGGTAATTTGCTCGCCTGCTGCCTTCCTTGGATGTGGTAGCCGTTTCTCAGGCTCCCTCTCCGGAATCAAACCCTAATTCTCTGTCACCCGTCAAAACCATGTTAGGCCACTATCCTACCATCGAAAGTTGATAGGGCATAAATTTGAATGATGTGTCACCGGCACGAGGGTCGTGCGATTCGACGAGTTATCATGAGTAATCAGTGCGCCAAGTAGAGCTCGCGTCAACCTTTTATCTAATAAATGCTCCCCTTCTAAGAGTCCGGATTCGTTGCACGTATTAGCTCTAGAATTACTACGGTTATCCGGGTAGAAAATACCATCAAACAAACTATAACTGATTTAATGAGCCATTCACAATATCACCATCTCAATTAGTTTATACTTAGACATGCATGGATTAATCTTTGAGACAAGCATATGACTACTGGCAGGATCAACCAGGTAGCGTCACCATCCACATCTGCACCGCTTGAGGAATGACCGAGGAGAGGCCTCAAAACCCCAACACGAGCATGAAATGTCACTCACAACCATCAATTCATTGGGAAAGGAGGGAAAGGCCCCCATTTTCATCCACCATCATATTCTGTATCCAATACAAGCAGCAACGACTTTGGGAACCATGGAACTGACTTCCAACACTTCTTTTATTCCAGAGACAAGAATGAATCGTCATCGATGAGGACTCAGCATTCATTCCTTCCTTTACCCAGCACCGATGAGAATAGCCAAACCGATCCCTTCCCATGAATCCACAGGATCCCGGTTAATGAGTCATCACCTCCGCATGACGCTCGTGTGTATTGCAGAAACAGTAGATACACATTCTCAATACACCCTTATGAACATCATCACCCAAGGCATAACTGAGGAGGAAGACACCCCAACTTGTCCAATAATGAACCATGGCAACCGTTTCCCTGGTGGTGTGAGTTTTTCAGGACCCAAATAACTCACAGGTGGCCCCGAAAATGCGTTGGGAAAAGCACTCCCGCAAATCATTGCCCAAGGCAGCTTGCTATGGTTCGCATGGAATATCGCTGAATGGGAAATTTAGGAGCACGGTGTCTCATCCTGGTGATACTGACAATTTCGCGATTGAACCACTACCAAAATCCCACAACTCTCCAGAGAAGGTGAGGAAAAGGAAGGTACAACAAAGGACGACAAAGGAACCAAATACCAACATGCCTCCCACATCCCAACATCTGCAAGAACTCAACCACGCTCAGTGGATTTTAAGCAAAGCCCGACCCGCAACGCTCCATGAAAGGTGAGGAAAAAGGTGGGTACGACAGGACAGGGAAAAAACTCAATCCCACCCATACCCCCCACATCCCACCAGTGAGGAAAAAGGTAGGAACGTCAGGGGATGAGGAGGGAAACCCCCATCCCGCCATGCCTCCCACATCTCACATTCCGTAGGAACTCAACCGCCATGAGGCAGCTTTAAAGCAGACAAACCAGAAACGCTCAAGAGACATCGAGTAAAATGAGTCATAGTAGGTATGGTGGTCCTATGTCCCACCGCGCCTCCCACATCCCACCATCCACAGGATCCCATAAACCGTGAGGCGGTATTTAAGCACCAAGCCCGCAATGCTCCACAGACAGGGAGGAAAAGGCAGACACGTCAGGGGACGGGGCAAAAACCCAATCCCGCCACGCCTCCCACATCCCACCATCCGCAAGAACTCAACCACCCAAAGGTAGCTTTTAAGCAAGTAAAGCCGCACTGCTCTAGAGAAAGTGAGGGAAGGTCAAGAGCATCGAGGGACAACAAAGGAACACCAACCCACCGTGCCTCCCACATCCCACCATCCAAGGAACTCCGCCACCAACAGGTGGCCTTTTAAGAAAGCCCGAACCGCAACGCTCCATGAATGGTGAGGAAAAAGGTGGGCACGGCATGGGGCGGGGAAAAAACCCAATCCCTCCAATGCCCCCCACATACCACCAGTGAGGAAAAGGAATTACAGCGTCCCACAGCCATGCCTCCCACGTCCCACCTTCCGAAGGAACTCAACCGCCATGAGGCAGATTTTAAGCAGACGAACCCACAACGCTTCAGGGACGTTGAGGAAAAGGAGTCATGACAGGAACGGAGGCCCTATGTCCCGCCGCACCCCCCACATCCCACCATTCAAAAGAACTCAACCACCGTTGCGAAACTTTTAACCAAGAACCAGGACACCAACCATGCTCATCTATCATCATCTCATCCAAGTTATATCGGTCTAGTATCGCATTGTCTTTTTAGCAAGCCCTTGGAAGCCGGAACCGAAATTGTGTGAGAGAATTAAACCCAAGCATATAGACGGGGCCCGTACATCAGAACCAACAAAATTCCACTACCAACAGGGAGAACTCCAAAGGGACAAGTGAGGGTCTTCTAGGTAGAGCTCACCCACATGAGGATTCTTCTCTTGAGGTATAACTGAGGAGAAAGTCAGACCTATCACTGATTTAATGAGACCCTTCACAGTATCACCATCTTTCGATTAGTTTGTCCTTATACATCCAGGACCTGATCTTTGAGACAAGCATATGACTTGTGGAAGGATCAGCCATGTAGCATCACTAACCACATCTGCATTGTTTGAGGTATGACTGAGCTAACCACTCAGACCCAAACACAAGGCCAAACCGTCATCCCGAACCATCAATTCCTTTCGATTAGTTTTTCCTTTGTACATGCACAACCTGATCTAAGAGACAAGCATATGACTAGAGGAAGGATCAGCCATGAAGCATCACCAAACACATCTGCAATGTTTGAGGTATGACTGAGCTGACCACCCAGACCCAAACACAAGCCCAAACCGTCTTCCCAAATCGACAGGATCTCGCTTAATGAGTCATCACCTCCGCATGACGCTCGTGTATCTTGCAGAAACAGTAGATACACATTCTCAAGTCACCCTTATGAACATAATCACCCAAGGCAGGACTGAGGAGGAAGGCACCCCAACTTGTCCAATAATGAACCATGGCAACTGTTTCCCTGGTGGTGTGAGTTTCTGAGGACCCAAATATCTCGCACGTGGCCCCGACAATGCGTTGAGCAAAGCACTCCCGCCAATCGTTGACCAAGGCAGCTTGCTATGGTTCACATGGAATATCACTTAATGGGAAATTTAGGAGCACGATCTCGCATCCTGGTGACACCGACAGTTTCACGCTTGACCCACTACCAAAATTCCACAACGCTCCAGAGAAGGTGAGGAAAAGGCGGATACAACAAGGGACGAAAAAGGAACCCAATCCCACCATGCCTCTCAAATCCCAACATCTGCAAGAACTCAACCACACTTTGTGGCTTTTAAGCAAAGCCCGACCCGCAACGCTCCATGAAAGATGAGGAAAAAGGTGGGTACGGCAGGATGGGGAAACAACCCAATCCCGCCCATACCCCCCACATCCCACCAGTGAGGAAAAAGGTAGGAACGTCAGGGGATGAGGAGGGAAACCCCCATCCCGCCGTGCCTCCCACATCTCACATTCCGTAGGAACTCAACCGCCATAAGACATCTTTTAGGCAGACGAACCAGCAACGCTCAAGAGACGTCGAGGAAAGGGAGTCATGGTAGGTACGAGGGTCCTATGTCCCTCCGCACCGCCCACATCCCACCATCCACAGGATCCCACAAACCGTGAGGCGGTATTTAAGCACCATGACCGCAATGCTCCACAGACGGGGTGGAAAAGGCAGGCACGTCAGGGGATGGGGTAAAAACCCAATCCCGCCGCGCCTCCCACATCCCACCATCCACAGCAACTCAACCACCCTGAGGCAACTTTTAAGCAAGCAAAGCTGCACTGCTCTAGAGAAGGCGAGGGAAGGGAAGGAGCGTTGAGGGACGACAAAGGAACACCAACCCACCATGCCTCCCACATCCCACCATACAAGGAACTCCGCCACCAATAGGTGGCCTTTTAAGCAAGCCAGAACCACAACGCTCCATGAAAGGTGAGGAAAAAGGCGGGCACGACATTGGACGGGAAAAAAACACAATCCCTCCAATTCCCCCCACATCCCACCGGTGAGGAAAAGGAATTACAGCGTCCCAATGCCATGCCTCCCACATCCAACCTTCTGAAGGAACTCAATCGCCATGAGGCAGATTTTAAGTAGACGAACCCACAACGCTCGAGCGACATTGAGGAAAAGGAGTCATGACAGGAACAGAGGCCCTATGTCCCGCCGCACCCCCCACATCCCACCATTCAAAAGAACTCAACCACCGTTGCGAAACTTTTAACCAAGAACCAGGACACCAACCATGCTCATCTATCATCATCCCATCCAAGTTATATCTATCTAGTATCGCATCGTCTTTTTAGCAAGCCCTTGGAAGACGGAACCGCAATTGTGCGAGAGAATTCATCCCAAGCATATAGATGGGGCCCGTACATCAGCACCAACAAAATTCCACTACCAACAGGGAGAACTCCAAAGGGATAAGTGAGGGTCTTCTAGGTGAAGCTCACCCACCTAGGGATTCTTCGCTTGAGGTATAACCAAGGAGAAAGTCACCCCTGGCACTGATTTAATGAGACCCGTCACAATATCACCATCTTTCGATTAGTTTGTCCTTGTACATGCAGGACCTGATCTTTGAGACAAGCATATGACTAGTGGAAGGATCAACCATGTAGCATCACCAACAACATCTACATTGTTTGAGGTATGACTGAGCTGACCACTCAGACCCCAACACAAGCCCAAACCGTCGTCTCGAACATTCAATTCCGTTCGATTAGTTTGTCCTTTGTACATGCACAACCTGATCTTTGAGACAAGCAAATGACTAATGGAAGGATCAACCAGGTAGCATCACCAACCACATCTACAATGTTTGAGGTATGACTGAGCTGACCACTCAGACCCCAACACAAGCCCAAACCATCTTCCCAAATCTACAGGATCCCGATTAATGAGTCTTCACCTCCGCATGACGCTTGTGTATCTTACAGAAACAATAGATACACATTCTCAAGACACCCTTATGAACATCATCACCCAAGGCATGACTGAGGAGGAAGGAACTCCAACTTGTCCAATAATGAACCATGGAAATCGTTACCCTATTGGTGTGAGTTTCTCAGGACCCAAATAACTCGCACGTGGCCCCGACAATGCCTTGAGCAAAGCACTCACGCCAATCATTGCCCAAGAAAGCTTGATATGGTTCGCATGGAATATCACTGAATGAGAAATTTAGGAGAATGCTCTCACATCCTGGTGATGCCGACAGTTTCGCACTTGAACCACTACCAAAATTCCACAACGCTCCAGAGAAGGTGAGGAAAAGGCGGGTACAGCAAGGGACGACAAAGGAACCCAATCCCACCATGCCTCCCACATCCCAACATCTGCAAGAACTCAACCACACTCGGTGGCTTTTAAGGAAAGCCCGACCCGCAATGCTCCATGAAAGGTGAGGGAAATGGTGGGTACGACAGGATGGGGAAACAACCCAATCCCGCCCATACCCCCCACATCCCACCAGTGAGGAAAAAGGTTGGAACATCAGGGGATGAGGAGGGAAACCCCCATCCCGCCGTGCCTCCCACATCTCACATTCCGTAGGAACTCAACCGCCATGAGGCAACTTTTAAGCAGACGAACCAGCAACGCTCAAGAGACGTCGAGGAAAGGGAGTTGATGCTATTAATATTTTCATGACTTATTATTTTCCCCCTTTACTTATTTTATATGAAATTTGCATAATTTGTGTGAAATATTAATGTTTTAATATTAAGTATAATATTTGAGCATTTTTAGAAGTAGTCAAATTGAGTCAGTTTAATGTTTTAATTATAACTATCACTATACTGATCCAAATTGTGTGGTTTTTGTTTTGTAAGATTCTCCTTTCAATATAAAACATTTCATTAGAAGGCACCATGATCCAATTCTGCCATTTGAAGGGCCATATGGTCCTCACAAACAAGACCAAAGAATCTGTGAACAAATTGGACCAGCCTTGAAGATTTATTTACTGGGCTCAATACAGAAGTCCAAAAACCTTAACTCTCCACCATAATTCGGGGGACACTACATGTCATCTTGGATAAAAATTTCATGGCCCAAATCCAAGTACAAGGGGCCCAAATAAATCTTTGAAGTCCAGCCCACCATTCTGGACGAGAATGAAAATCAGTATATTATTCATGCCATATCTCCTGATTTAATCATCCAAGAGAGCTGAGATTTTTCAGTGTGAAAGAGGAGATGTAGGTGGCCGACTTTGTTGAAGAAACCATTCGGATTTGAAGGCATCTTAATATTCAAAAACCCTTTCACATTATGGACTTCAAAAAGACTGGATTGAAATGGACAGTTTAAGTTTGTTTATGCAACCGGCCATAACTTTTTATCCTTACGTCCAAATGACTCCAAATTTTGAGAGTAGTCGGACAACATTATTGTATACAACTTTGAAGAAGGATATATTCGAAGATTATGCTTTCTAAATTTCCAAATTGACGATGCAAGTGGAGGGACAGATTGGGAATGCAAACAGTCCACTCCTTGGGCTATAAATACTCTCTCCTTCTCTCCTTGAGAGGGGTTGGCATTTCAGAATATAAGAGATCATATTGGCACGACCAAAGCTTTGCGAAAGGCTTGGGAGGACCTGACATACTCATGTTTTCACTTGAGAGACCTTTCCTCCTCTCTTTGTTTTCACTTACTTTTGTGTTCTTCATTTTGGTAATCTTGTAATTCTCTTTCTTTGTAATTCTGTTTTAATGCAAGTTACTTCTTCAATATCTCTTATTCTCATCCACCTTCTGTAGTTTAATATTTATGTTCCTAAAATAGTTTAAATTCAGTTGAATCCCCTTCCCTTCTTTTGCTTCCTCATTCAATCGAAAATCCGTTTTTAATTATCATCATCGTTCGTGTGTGTGTGTCAACGTACCACTCTTTTCTAATCCCTTTCTTTTTATTCTATTCTTAATTTATCATCATAATTATTTTAACCAGAATATTAAACATCCAAATGGCTGATTAAATCTCTAATTGGGGTGAGTTATAATTCGGGGATGTTAAGTGATTGAGAGTTTTTCTCGATGAGTATTCTTTAAATTAATATTGTGTATGTTAAACTTAATATGTCATGGATTAATGATATGTTTTGTTTAACGAGTGGTTTCCATGGATTATTGGAACCATAAATACACTACCATAAATAAGTTTTGATTGAGATTATAACCCTAAGTTAAGTTAAGGCTTGGATTAAAGCCTTCACACTTAGGAATTCCAATCAACGTCAACTTATGACATGGGTGTTAATTTAATGCAATACAAAGTAAGGCTCAAGGATATCACATGATTAACTCCCCAATAATGAACTCACCCCAATCTTTATCAATTTGGTAAATCAAACATCATCCATAAATCATTTCAATTAAGCTCTGCAAACAAACCCCCCTAATCAAAATACAATCAACTAAAAACAATCGACTATTAAGAAGTACCATCGCCGAGGATTCGACCAGAGTGCTGCTATACACATTAGCAGAGCACCGGAACTTTGACAGGTCGATAGGCGACAATCGGCCGTGTGTTTCAAATGGAGACGTTGCCGGGGATGGTTCTTTAAGTAGTCATTAGTTTCTGGTTATTGTCAAGAAAACACAAAAAAATACAAAAGTTTAAAAAAATTGAAAAAAAAACAAAAAGAAAAACCTGTCTTGCTCTTAAAAATCATAAACTGAAAAAAAATACAAAGAAAAACCCGTCTTCCTCTTTCTTCCAAAATCTCTCTGAATGCCCCGTAGCCTTCCAAATAATCCCTCGGATTTTTTTGACCTTGAAATTGAGCGAACACTTCTCCAACTTAGGAGGAACATAAGAGATACTCAAATAATTCAAGAACCAATCCTCATCCAACCAGTTGAAATTGAAATGGCCAATCCTAGGGAACAAACCCTAAAAGAACTCGCTGCCCCTGATATGAATTACCAACCTCTTGGTATTCAATATCCAAACATTGAAGCTGACTTCGAACTCAAATCAGGTTTGATTCATCTTCTACCTCATTTTCACGGGCTAGCCGGTGAGGATCCACATCTTCACCTTAAAGAGTTCCAAGTAGTATGCTCTACCATGAAGCCTCAAGGGGTTTCTGAAGAACAAATCAAGCTTAGAGCTTTCCCCTTTTCCCTAGCGGATTCTTCCAAGTCTTGGCTCTACTACCTCCCACCTGGTTCCATAAACTCATGGGTTGACATGAAGAGACTTTTCCTTGAGAAGTTCTTTCCCGCTTCCCGAACAGCTTCTATCCGAAAGGAAATAAGCGGCATCCGTCAATTCCCTAATGAATCACTCCATGAGTATTGGGAGAGGTTCAAAATGCTTGTGGGAACTTGTCCACACCATAAAATCCCTGACCAACTCCTGATCCAATACTTCTATGAGGGGTTATTGGCTATGGAGAGAACTCTCATTGATGCCGCAAGTGGCGGTGCTCTTGTTGACAAAACTCCTGCAGCTGCAAGAGATCTCATAAGTAACATGGCTGCAAACACGCAACAATTCCATACTCGAGCACATGCTCAAGTGAAACAAGCCCAAGAGAATCAATCCATAGAGCCCAACAAGATGACTGACTGGATGAGTGAACTTACAGGTCTTGTGCGTCGACTAGCGGTGGCTACCAAAGCCCCAACCTCATCTTCTCCACAGTCACTATTCCCTGGACCTATCAAGAATTGTGGAATCTGCAACTCTCCATCTCATCCGACTGACACATGTCCACAACTTCAAGATGATCCATCTGATTCATCTAGTCCAATAGAGCTCAATGCGGCGTATGCTCAGCGAAACTTCAACCCTCAACAATCAGGTCAGTTTGTTAGAAACTTCAACCAACCCCACTCTGAGCCCTTCTCTTCTACCTTTAACCCACCTCTGAGGTATGGTAATCCCATTTCTCATCCTCCTCAGTTCCCTCATCAAAATCCAAACCAGTTCCAATATGGTCAAAGTGGTGGTAACATCCATCAACCTTATCCTTTTGTTCCTCAACCCCAAAGGAACAATCCTCCTCCTGGATTCCACTATCCTAACGAGCCTTCCCAATTCCCCACCCAATACAATCGCTTTCCCAAGAACCAAAATCAAGGCCAACCCAATTTGGGACAAGCCTCTTCTTCTAAACAACCATGGGAAAGTGCTGTAGAGGATATTGCTTCCTTCACCTGTTCTAGCCTCAAGAACATTGAAACCCAAATAGGTCAACTTGCATCCCACCTTAGCCAGCAACAACCATCCAATTCATCCCAACTCCCAGCTCAACCATTACCCAACCCTAAGGGTAATGTAAGTGCAATTGAACTTATATCGGGAAAGAAAATTGATATGCCCCATGCTGATTGCTCTACCTCCCCTTTCGATGTTGATCTAGAAAATGAAAAGAACAAAAAGCTGGAAAAGGAACTTGAATCCACTCCTTCACCTCCTTCCATTCCTCTAAGGAACCCAATTCCTTTTCCTCAAGCCATCTCCAAGCCTAAGAAGTCCTTTGAACCTGATCCTGAAATGCTTGACATGTTTAGACGTGTTGAAGTGAACATCCCCCTCTTAGATGCCATCAAACAAATCCCTAAGTATGCCAAGTTTCTTAAGGAATTGTGCACCCATAAGAGGCAACTTAGGAACATTGAAAATGTTTGAACCCAACAGTCCATTCCCATGAAGTGCAAAGATCCAGGGACCTTCACGGTTCCATGTCAAATAGGGAGTTCCAACTTTGATGATGCACTCATAGACCTTGGAGCCTCAATAAATGTCATGCCCAAATCCATTTTCTCCATCCTTGGTCTAGGTCCCTTGCACCAAACGGGTGTTGTCATTCAATTATCCAATCGAAGCACTACCAGTCCTGAGGGGATAATTGAGGATGTTCTTGTTCGGGTCAATGATCTTATCTTCCCAGCTGATTTCTATGTCCTTGACATGGAAGGTGAGACGAACTCTTCTCGATCTCCCCTAATTCTAGGAAGACCATTCCTTATGACATCTAAAACCAAAATTGATGTCCATGCTGGCATCTTATCCATGGAATTCGGTGACCAACTGGTCAAGTTCAACATTTTCCAAGCCATGAGATACCCATCTGAGGATCACTCTGCATTCTCAATCCATGTTTCTAAAACTCCCTCTGAGAGTGTGTTGAATCCTAATCCATCATGTTCTTCCTGTTCTACTAATAGAGGAGTTTGTGAATATTGTATCCTCATTAACCAAGTGATTAATGGTGAAATTGATGTTGACTTTACAAATGCAAACTCCATTGATCTAAAGGATCTTGAAAACTCTTTGGAATCCCATCTCACCTCTGACCTCCAATGCTCCAACATGGATGGTATTGAGAAAAATGAACTAGAATGCTCATTTTTTGATTCAGATCAGATTATCCCACATTTATCCTTTCCTATCCATGATTCTGAAAATTCTGTTATATGTGAAGTGAACCTTGAACCAATGTGTTTATATTGTCCTGATGGTAGTGATGTTTGTGATATTTGTACCCTAATTAATAAAGTGATCACTGGTGAGGTTGAAATTGACCATTCTTTGGCGAACAACATTGAAGTAAAGGATATTGAAAATTTTATTCAGTCTTATGACTCCACTAATCCTCATTACTCTATATCGTTAAGTGATGAAATAAATGAGTCAAAAACAATTGGGATCTCATACTCTACTTTTGTGTTATCCGAACCTTACATAAATGAACCATCAGAATTGAGACATCTTCCTGAATTTCCAAGAATAGAAAATCATCACTTTGTGGATAAAATCATTCCTCACATTGAAGACCAGAGGGAGGATAGTCATATTCTCTTTCCACCCCCATTGAATTGCAAGCACACCAACAAGGATGGGAAGAAATTATCCAATGAATCATCAGTCCTCCCAAAGAAAAAGTTTTTCTGGAAGCACACTGGAGTTGAGAAAATACGATGGCCACCGTCAGACTATGGGTAGTCCACTGCAATTGTCCAGCTGTAGACAAATAAATGCAGCACTTCTTGGGAGGCAACCCATGTTTTCTTTTACTTTTATGAAATTTCAATTTCTTTTTAGATTTTCATTAGATGAATAATGAATTTTATTTTTCAGCTAACTTCCCACTGTCCTGGAACCACCTCGACTTCCACCGAATCCCCAAATTCTCTAGCCGACCCACCACTAGATGGAGATGGCAACCCACCAAATCCAAACCAGGGGGCACCTCTTTCCCTTTAACTCTCTCTCTTCTCAATCTCTCTTCCCTCTATTCTACTCTCTATTTCTTCTTCTTCCTCTCTCCCTCTCATTTTTTTTACAACATTCTTCCACAACCTTTTTTCTATTTTCTCTTTTGTGTGGATGTGTCATTAAAAATAAAAAATTTAAAAAAAATTAATTAAAAAAATGAAAATTAAAAAAAAGGGGGTGTCATAATTACTCATCATCCAATATTGAAATTTTGTCCAACCATTTTGGGGAGTCAAAAGGCTTGTTTTAAACTCAAATATATTGAATTTTTATCTCAAACATGGGTAAACAATTTTGTGTCAATAACAAACATTTTGAATGAACAACCCGTCTTCCTCTTTCTTCCAAAATCTCTCTGAATGCCCCGTAGCCTTCCAAACAATCCCTCGGATTTGTTTGACCCTGAAATTGATATAACTCTTTGTCGAATTAGGAGGACCATTAGGGATAACCAAATCACCCAAGAACCAATCATTGCCCTACCAATTGAATTAGATATGGCCAATCCTAGGGAACAAACATTGAAAGAACTTGCTGCCCCTGATATGAATTACGAACCTCTTGGTATTCAATATCCAAACATTGAAGCTGACTTCGAACTCAAATCGGGTTTGATTCATCTTCTCCCTCATTTTCACGGGCTAGCCGGTGAGGATCCACATCTTCACCTTAAAGAGTTCCAAGTAGTATTCTCTACCATGAAGCCTCAAGGGGTTTCTGAAGAACAAATCAAGCTTAGAGCTTTCCCCTTTTCCCTAGCAGATTCTGCCAAGTCTTGGCTCTACTACCTCCCACCTGGTTCCATAAACTCATGGGTTGACATGAAGAGACTTTTCCTTGAGAAGTTATTTCCCGCTTCCCGAACAGCTTCTATCCTAAAGGAAATAAGCGGAATCCGTCAATTCCCTAATGAATCACTCCATGAGTATTGGGAGAGGTTCAAAAAGCTTGTGGCAACTTGTCCACACCATCAAATCCCTGACCAACTCCTGATCCAATACTTCTATGAGGGGTTATTGGCTATGGAGCGAACTCTCATTGATGCCGCAAGTGGCGGTACTCTTGATGACAAAACTCCTGCAGCTGCAAGAGATCTCATAAGTAACATGGCTGCAAACACGCAACAATTCCATACTCGAGCACATGCTCAAGTGAAACAAGCCCAAGAGAATAAATCCATAGAGCCCAACAAGATGACTGACTGGATGAGTGAACTTACAGGTCTTGTGCGTCAACTAGCGGTGGCTACCAAAGCCCCAACCTCATCTTCTCCACAGTCACTATTCCCTGGACCTATCAAGAATTGTGGAATCTGCAAATCTCCATCTCATCCGACTGACACATGTCCACAACTTCAAGATGATCCATCTGATTCATCTAGTCCAATGGAGCTCAATGCGGCATATGCTCAGCGAAACTTCAACCCTCAACAATCAGGTCAGTTTGTTAGAAACTTCAACCAACCCCACTCTGAGCCCTTCTCTTCTACCTTTAACCCACCTCTGAGGTATGGTAATCCCATTTCTCATCCTCCTCAGTTCCCTCATCAAAATCCAAACCAGTTTCAATATGGTCAAAGTGGTGGTAACATCCATCAACCTTATCCTTTTGTTCCTCAACCCCAAAGAAACAATCCTCCTCCTGGATTCCACTATCCTAACGAGCCTTCCCAATTCCCCACCCAATACAATCGCTTTCCCAAGAACCAAAATCAAGGCCAACCCAATTTGGGACAAGCCTCTTCTTCTAAACAACCATGGGAAAGTGCTGTAGAGGATCTTGCTTCCTTCACCTGTTCTAGCCTCAAGAACATTGAAACCCAAATAGGTCAACTTGCATCCCACCTGAGCCAGCAACAACCATCCAATTCATCCCAACTCCCAGCTCAACCATTACCCAACCCTAAGGGTAATGTAAGTGCAATTGCACTTAGATCGGGAAAGAAAATTGCTATGCCCCATGTTGATTGCTCTACCTCCCCTTTAGATGTTGATCTAGAAAATGAAAAGAACAAAAAGCTGGAAAAGGAACTTGAATCCACTCCTTGACCTCCTTCCATTCCTCTAAGGAACCCAATTCCTTTTCCTCAAGCCATCTCCAAGCCTAAGAAGTCCTTTGAACCTGATCCTGAAATTCTTGACATGTTTAGACGTGTTGAAGTGAACATCCCCCTCTTAGATGCCATCAAACAAATCCCTAAGTATGACAAGTTTCTTAAGGAACCGTGCACCCATAAGAGGCAACTTAGGAACATTGAAAATGTTTCAACCCAATAGTCCATTCCCATGAAGTGCAAAGATCCAGGGACCTTCACGGTTCCATGTCAAATAGGGAGTTCCAACTTTGATGATGCACTCATAGACCTTGGAGCCTCAATAAATGTCATGCCCAAATCCATTTTCTCCAACCTTGGTCTAGGTCCCTTGCACCCAATGGGTGTTGTCATTCAATTAGCCAATCGAAGCACTACCAGTCCTGAGGGGATAATTGAGGATGTTCTTGTTCGGGTCAATGATCTTATCTTCCCTGATGATTTCTATGTCCTTGACATGGAAGGTGAGACGACCTATTCTCGATCTCCCCTAATTCTAGGAAGACCATTCCTCATGACTGCGAGAACCAAGATTGATGTCCATTCAGGCATCTTATCCATGGAATTCGGTGACCAACTGGTCAAGTTCAACATTTTCCAAGCCATGTGATACCCATCTGAGGATCACTCTGCATTCTCAATCCATGCTTTTGAGGACACTTCTAAGATTCAATCGAACCCCAATCCACCATGTTCTTCATGTTCTAATGATAAAGGATCTTGTGAAATCTGCACCACGATTAACAAAGTCATAAATGGTGAAGTTGATGTGGACCTCTCATTCATAGACTCCATCAATCTAGAGGAACTTGAAAACTCTCTTGAATCCCACATCAACTCTGATCTCTACTGCTCCACCTTGGACAGTGTTGAGGAAAATGATCCAAACCCATCTGGAATCCCTTCTCCTGCTCCTAACTTGTCTAGCTCTCAAATCAAGGCTAAAACTGATCTAAAACCACTTCTTTCACACCTCAAGTATGCATTCCTTTTCCATGATCCCTCCCACCCTGTCATTATCTCTGCTTCACTTTCTGAAACTGAGGAGTCCCAACTTGTTCAAGTGTTAGAGGAAAACAAAAATTCCTTAGGTTGGACCCTAGAGGATATTCCAGGAATCAACCCTGCCCTTTGCATGCATCACATCCATCTAGAGGAATCATCCAAACCAATTAGGCAACCTCAAAGAAGACTCAATCCACTCATACTTGAGGTAGTTAGGGAAGAGATTACCAAGCTTCTTCAAGCTGGTATTATCTACCCAATTTCTGATAGTGAATGGGTTAGTCCAATTCAAGTCATTCCTCAGAAGGGAGGGATAACAGTTGTCACAAATGAACATGGAGAAGTGGTCACAACTCGAGTGAAAAACAAATGGTGTGTGTGCATCGATTATCGCAAATTGAATGCTGAAACACGAAAAGATCACTACCCACTTCCTTTCCTTGACCAAATGCTTGAGAGATTGGCCGGAAAGTCACACTATTGCTTTCTTGATGGTTACACCAGCTACTTCCAAATTCCAATCGCACCTCAAGACCAAGAAAAGACCACATTCACTTGCCCCTTTGGAACCTATTCTTATAGGAGAATGCCTTTTGGCCTTTGTAATGCTCCTGCAACATTCCAGCGGTGTATGATGAGTATCTTTTTTGAATTCATTGAGAATTTCATGGAGGTCTTCATGGATGACTTTACCATTTATGGAGGGTCATTTGAATCTTGCTTACATTCACTCTCTTTGGTCCTTCAAAAGTGTGTCAAGTGCAACCTTGTGCTGAATTTTGAAACATGTCACTTCATGGTTTCAAATGGGATTGTTCTAGGTCACATAATTTCTCAAGAGGGTATCCAAGTTGATCCAGCCAAAATTGAGGTGATCCAATCACTTCCTGAACCCAAATCAGTTCGAGACATTCGGTCCTTCCTTGGTCATGCCGGTTTCTATCGGCGATTCATTCAGAACTTCAGCAAGATTTCCCTCCCACTCACTCGTTTACTTCAAAATGATGTCACATTCAATTTTGACGAGGCTTGCAAGAGAGCCTTCATTGAACTCAAATCTTCTCTCACATCTGCTCTAATAATCCAACCCCCAGATTGGTCCTTACCATTTGAATTGATGTGTGATGCTTCTGATAGGGCCATTGGGGCTGTTCTTGGTCAAAGAAGAGAAAACATTCCTCATGTCATCTTTTATGCCTCAAAAACATTGGATGAAACTCAATCACACTACACTGTGACTAAAAAAGAACTTTTAGCTGTGGTTTTTGCCTTGGATAAATTCCGGCCCTATCTCTTAGGTGCCAAAATCATCATCTTCACGGACCACTCAGCATTAAAGTTCTTACTTAAGAAAAGTGATTCCAAACCAAGGCTAATAAGATGGATTTTAATGCTCCAAGAGTTTGACCTTGTGATAAAAGATAAACCTGGAAAAGAAAACCCTGTGGCTGAACACCTGAGTAGAATTTCTAATTCTTCTCATTCTGAAATAATTGATCCTGAATTTCCAACTGAACACCTCTCATCTCTCACTCCAAAGTTACCATGGTATGCCCCAATTGTCAATTACTTGGTTTCTAGTGTTTTCCCTGAATATTTTTCAAAAGAACAAAAAGAAAAGATGAAAAGTGATTCAAAGCATTATTTTTGGGAAGATAAAAAACTTTGGAAAACTGGGGCTGACATGGTAATTAGGAGATGTGTTGATGAAACTGAACAATCCTCCATCTTGGAATTCTGCCACTCAATGCCTGGAGGTGGCCACTTTGGACCACAAAGGTCTTCTCGAAAGGTCCTAGATTCTGGATTCTTTTGGCCTTCACTCTTCAAGGACTCACACGAGTTCTGTCAATCATGTCCCACTTGCCAAAAGTTTGGCACAATTTCCAAAAGAAACGAAATGCCTCAAAATCCATTAATCTTCTGTGAGCTCTTCGATGTTTGGGGCATCGATTTCATGGGACCTTTTCCCCCTTCAAATGGATTATCCTACATTCTCCTTGCTGTTGACTATGTTTCTAGGTGGGTCGAGGCCAAACCCACTAGGAAAGATGATGCTCAAACTGTGAGTGAGTTCCTCAAAACCCATATCTTCCATCGATTCGGAACACCACGTGCTTTGATAAGTGACTTAGGAACTCATTTCTGTAATAGAACCATGGAGTCACTTTTGAAAAAGAATGGGGTTGTACATAAAACATCCACTGCATATCACCCTCAAACAAATGGAATGGCTGAACTTTCTAATAGAGAAGTGAAAAGAGTGCTTGAAAGAATTGTTAAGCCCACAAGAAAAGACTGGCCTGATAGACTTGGTGAAGCACTTTGGGCCTATCGAACAGCCTATAAGACACCCATTGGGATGTCTCCATTTAGGCTAGTCTTTGGTAAAGCCTGTCATTTACCAGTTGAAATCCAACATAAGTCATTTTGGGCTGTCAAAACATGTAATTTTGATTGTGAAAAATCTGGTGAAGAAAGATTGTTGCTGTTGACTGAATTGGAGGAGCTTAGACTAGATTCGTATGAGAACTCCATTCTATACAAAGAAAAGGCAAAGTCACTCCATGACAAGAACATTCTTCGAAAGGTATTTCATGAAGGTGAAAAGGTAATGCTCTTCAATTCTCGATTTCGACTTCACCCAGGTAAGCTTAATTCTCGTTGGGAAGGTCCTTTTGTTATTACTAACGTTTACCCATTTGGTGCAGTGAAAGTCCAAGAACCTTCTTCAAAAAGAACATTCACGGTAAATGGACACTGGTTAAAGCATCACCATGAGAGGTATCACAATCCAGGAACCACGTCGACTTCCATCGAAACCCCAACCACTTCAATAGAACCACCACTGGATGGAGACCCGCCAAATCCAACCCAGGGGGCACCTCTTTCCCTTTAACTCTCTCTCTCCTTAATCTCTCTTCCCTCTCTTCTTCTCTCTATTTCTTCTTCTTCTTCTCTCCCTCTCATTTTTTTACAACATTCTTCCACAACCTTTTTTCTATTTTCTCTTTTGTGTGGATGTGTCATTAAAAAAAATTAATTAAAAAAAATGAAAATTAACAAAAAAAAGGGGTGTTATAATTACTCATCATCCAATATTGAAATTATGTCCAACCATTTTGGGGAGTCAAAAGGCTTGTTTTAAACTCAAATATATTGAATTTTTATCTCAAACTTGGGTAAACAATTTTGTGTCAACAACCAACACATTTTGAATGCTCAATTTTTGATTTGGAAAATGATTTTCCCCTACCGTGAGGAATAACATTAGCCTTAATGCCAAGGTCATCTATGGCCATCTTTTTCATTGTGTTTCTTCACCACTGATTGTGAGTCTTGAGTTTGTGGACCTTCGAGCTGAATTTCCATCTTTTGTGTGCATTAATATGATAGAGGCATTTTCTAAGCCACATGAGAATCAGAATAGCCAAATATCCTCCCGTTACCCTTACATTGATCCTACTTTTGAAAGCCCCTTTGAGACTATGAAAACCTTTATTTTGATAGCCACATTACAAGCCTACTACCTTTTCCCACCCAACATCTTCATGGATTTTCATTGTACAATTTATTGAAATTTATGTGTGGGGGGAATGGACTTCATTTTTGGGCGTATTTTCATTGATTTACAATGTGTCATCATATGCTTGAGGGCAAGCATCCATTCAAGTGTGGGGGAGAGGTTTTAATTCTGTGAACTTTGGGGTGTATATGTGTAATTTTCATTTGTACAAAAGTCATTGAAAAGTGTTCAAAAAAAAATGAAAAAAAATTATATTAAAAAAATGAAAAAAAAGGAATGGGTTGTGTCTTGGGTGAGTCAAAAATCATTCATCATCAACCTTTGATCGTGTTATAACTACTAAAATTAGTTCCATGAGGAGATCAAGCATGGGTTGGGAGATGACTGTGAGACTTGTTTCAAGCACAACTTTCGAAAAAAAAAGAGCAAAAAGAGAAAAAAAAAGAACACTTGAATCATATTGTATTGTGTAATTATTGGAAGTCTTCCATGTTGTACATATTCCATCATCTCACCCTATTCCATTTTCTATCTCCCTCACTTTTCATTCATCACACATTCATGCCCTTGTAAATATGTGTTTCTATTTCCTTTCAAATCAAATTTCAAAAAAAATGTGCATTGATTTTTCCATGTTGGTGTTTTTAACCCCTCTTTTCCTTTGGACATTATATACCTACCGTCCCATAGCCACTGAAAAACCCCTTAAAAGACCTCTTGATTCTTGTACACATTAGATTTGGGAATGTAAGCTGAGAGCTCTTACAAACTCTTGATTTTCACTTTTTGTTGGTGAATGAGTGAACCTCCTAAAATACATTTTTATCATCTTGAGAGGAGTAAGTTTTGAGTGCCTACATTTTCCAATTCAAACCTTGAACATGAAAAAATGAATTGTTTCTGATGCATTATTGTGAACCAAATTTTTGATGGAATTCAATATGGATGAGTGAAATAGTCTAAACCTCCCCTGATTGGAGAAAACAAAATTTTAATATTTGTTGGTGAGTGAAAATGATTTTGTCATGTTTTTATATTTGTTGCACATGAGGACACGTGCAAATATAAGTGTGGGGGAGTTGATGTTATTAATATTTTCATGACTTATTATATTCCCCCTTTACTTATTTTATATGAAATGTGCATAATTTGTGTGAAATATTAATGTTTTAATATTAAGTATAATATTTGAGAATTTTTAGAAGTAGTCAAATTGAGTCAGTTTAATGTTTTAATTATACCTATCACTATACTGATCCAAATTGTGTGGTTCTTCTTTTGTTGGCTTATTCTTTCAATATACAACATTTCATTAGAAGGAACCATGATCCAATTCTGCCATTTGAAGGGTCATATGGTCCTCACAAACAAGACCAAAGAATCTGTGAACAAACTGGACCAGCCTTGAAGATTGATTTACTGGGCTCAATCCAGAAGTCCAAAAACATTAACTCTCCACAATAATTCGGGGGACACTACATGTAATCTTGGATAAAAATTTCAAGGCCCAAATCTAAGTACAAGGGGCCCAAATAAATCTTTTAAGTCCAGCCCACCATTCTGGCCGAGAATTAAAATCAGTTTAGTATGTATGACATATCTCCTGATGTAAGCATCAAATCGAGCTGAGTTTTGCAGTGTGAAAGAGAAGATATAGGAGGCCGACTTTTTTGAAGCAACCATTCGTATTTGAAGGCATCTTCATATTCAAAAACACTTTCACATTATGGACTTCAAAAAGACTGGATTGAAATGGACAGTTTACCTTTGTTTATTAAAACCGCCATAACTTTGGCTCCACTTGTCCAAATGCCTCCATATTTTGAAAGTAGTCGGCCAACATTATTTTATACAACTTTGAAGAAGGGGATATTTGAAGATTCGGCTGTCTGAATAGCCAAATTGGCGATGCAATTGGAGGGACAGATTGGGAATGCAAACAGTCAACTCCTTGGGCTATAAATACTCCCCCCTTCTCTCCTTGAGAGGGGTTGGCATTTCAGAAGAGAGGAGATCATATTGGCACAAATAAAGCTTTTCCAAAGGCTTGGTAGGACCTTCCATACTCAAGTTTTCACTTGAGATACCTTTCCTCCTCTCTTTGTTTTCACTTACTTTTGTGTTCTTCATTTTGGTAATCTTGTAATTCTCTTTCTTTGTAATTCTGTTTTAATGCAAGTTACTTCTTCAATATCTCTTATTATCATCCACCTTCTGTAGTTTAATATTTATGTTCCTAAAATAGTTTAAATTCAGTTGAATCCCCTTCCCTTCTTTTGCTTCCTCATTCAATCGAAAATCCGTTTTTAATTATCATCATCGTTCGTGTGTGTGTGTCAACGTACCACTCTTTTCTAATCCCTTTCTTTTTATTCTATTCTTAATTTATCATCATAATTATTTTAACCAGAATATTAAACATCCAAATGGATGAGTAAATCTCTCATTGGGGTGAGTTATAATTCGGGGATGTTAAGTGATTGAGAGTTTTGCTCGATGAGTATTCTTTAAATTAATATTGTGTATGTTAAACTTAATATGTCATGGATTAATGATATGTTTTGTTTAAAGAGTCGTTTCCATGGATTATTGGAACCATAAATACACTACCATAAATAAGTTTTGATTGAGATTAGAACCCTAAGTTAAGTTAAGGCTTGGATTAAAGCCTTCACACTTAGGAATTCCAATCAACGTCAACTTATGACATGGGTGTTAATTTAATGCAATACAAAGTAAGGCTCAAGGATATCACATGCTTAACTCCCCAATAATGAACTCACCCCAATCAGGGGAGGTTTATACTATTTCACTCATCCATATTGAATTCCATCACAAATTTGGTTCACAATAATGCATCAGAAACAATTCATTTTTTCATGTTCAAGGTTTGAATTGGAAAATGTAGGCACTCAAAACTTACTCCTCTCAAGATGATAAAAATGTATTTTAGGAGGTTCACTCATTAACCAACAAAAAGTGAAAATCAAGAGTCTGTAAGAGCTCTCAGCTTCCATTCCCAAATCTAATGTGTACAAGAATCAAGAGGTCTTTTAAGGGGTTTTTCAGTGGCTATGGGACGGTAGGTATATAATGTCCAAAGGAAAAGAGGGGTTAAAAACACCAACATGGAAAAATCAATGCACATTTTTTTTGAAATTTGATTTGAAAGGAAATAGAAACACATATTTACAAGGGCATGAATGTGTGATGAATGAAAAGTGAGGGAGATAGAAAATGGAATAGGGTGAGATGATGGAATATGTACAACATGGAAGACTTCCAATAATGACACAATACAAAATGATTCAAGTGTTATTTTTTTTCTCTTTTTGCTCTTTTTTTTCGAAAGTTGTGCTTGAAACAAGTCTCACAGTCATCTCCCAACCCATTCTTGATCTCCTCATGGAACTAATTTTAGTAGTTATAACACGATCAAAGGTTAATGATATGTTTTGTTTAACGAGTGGTTTCCATGGATTATTGGAACCATAAATACACTACCATAAATAAGTTTTGATTGAGATTAGAACCCTAAGTTAAGTTAAGGCTTGGATTAAAGCCTTCAAACTTAGGAATTCCAATCAACGTCAACTTATGACATGGGTGTTAATTTAATGCAATACAAAGTAAGGCTCAAGGATATCACATGCTTAACTCCCCAATAACAAACCCCCCCAATAAAAATACAATCAACTAAAAACAATCGACTATTACGAAGTACCATCACCGAGGATTCGACCTGAGTGCTGCTATACACATTAGCAGAGCACCGGAACTTTGACCAGTTGATAGGCGACAATCGGCCGCACTTTCAAATGGCGCCGTTGCCGGGGATGGTGCTTTAAGTAGTCATTAGTTTCTGGTTATTGTAAAAAAAACCCAAAAAAATACAAAAGTTTAAAAAAATTGAAAAAAAAAACACAAAGAAAAACCCGTCTTCCTCTAAAAAATCATAAACTGAAAAAAAATATAAAGAAAAACCCGTCTTCCTCTTTCTTCCAAAATCTCTCTGAATGCCCCGTAGCCTTCCAAACAATCCCTCGGATTTTTTTGACCCTGAAATTGATAGAACTCTTCGTCGAATTAGGAGGACCATTAGGGATAACCAAATCACCCAAGAACCAATCATTGCCCTACCAATTGAATTAGATATGGACAATCCTTGGGAACAAACATTGAAAGAACTTGCTGCCCCTGATATGAATTACCAACCTCTTGGTATTTAATATCCAAACATTGAAGCTGACTTCGAACTCAAATCGGGTTTGATTCATCTTCTCCCTCATTTTCACGGGCTAGCTGGTGAGGATCCACATCTTCACCTTAAAGAGTTCCAAGTAGTATGCTCTACCATGAAGCCTCAAGGGGTTTCGGAAGAACAAATCAAGCTTAGAGCTTTCCCCTTTTACCTAGAAGATTCTGCCAAGTCTTGGCTCTACTACCTCCCACCTGGTTCCATAAACTCATGGGTTGACATGAAGAGACTTTTCCTTGAGAAGTTCTTTCCCACTTCCCGAACAGCTTCTATCCGAAAGGAAATAAGCGGAATCCGTCAATTCCCTAATGAATCACTCCATGAGTATTGGGAGAGGTTCAAAAAGCTTGTGGAAACTTGTCCACACCATCAAATCCCTGACCAACTCCTGATCCAATACTTCTATGAGGGGTTATTGGCTATGGAGCGAACTCTCATTGATGCCGCAAGTGGCGGTGCTCTTGTTGACAAAACTCCTGCAGCTGCAAGAGATCTCATAAGTAACATGGCTGCAAACACGCATCAATTCCATACTCGAGCACATGCTCAAGTGAAACAAGCCCAAGAGAATCAATCCATAGAGCCCAACAAGATGACTGAGTGGATGAGTGAACTTACAGGTCTTGTGCGTCAACTAGCGGTGGCTACCAAAGCCCCAACCTCATCTTCTCCACAGTCACTATTCCCTGGACCTATCAAAAATTGTGGAATCTGCAACTCTCCATCTCATCCGACTGAAACATGTCCACAACTTCAAGATGATCCATCTGATTCATCTAGTCCAATGGAGATCAATGCGGCATATGATCAGCGAAACTTCAACCCTCAACAATCAGGTCAGTTTGTTAGAAACTTCAACCAACTCCATGCTGAGCCCTTCTCTTCTACCTTTAACCCACCTCTGAGGTATGGTAATCCCATTTCTCATCCTCCTCAGTTCCCTCATCAAAATCCAAACCAGTTCCAATATGGTCAAAGTGGTGGTAACATCCATCAACCTTATCCTTTTGTTCCTCAACCCCAAAGGAACAATCCTCCTCCTGGATTCCACTATCCTAACGAGCCTTCCCAATTCCCCACCCAATACAATCGCTTTCCCAAGAACCAAAATCAAGGCCAACCCAATTTGGGACAAGCCTCTTCTTCTAAACAACCATGGGAAAGTGCTGTAGAGGATCTTGCTTCCTTCACCCATTCTAGCCTCAAGAACATTGAAACCCAAATAGGTCAACTTGCATCCCACCTTAGCCAGCAACAACCATCCAATTCATCCCAAATCCCAGCTCAACCATTACCCAACCCTAAGGGTAATGTAAGTGAAATTGCACTTAGATCGGGAAAGAAAATTGCTATGCCCCATGCTGATTGCTCTACCTCCCCTTTCGATGTTGATCTAGAAAATGAAAAGAACAAAAATCTGGAAAAGGAACTTGAATCCACTCCTTCACCTCATTCCATTCCTCTAAGGAACCCAATTCCTTTTCCTCAAGCCATATCCAAGCCTAAGAAGTCCTTTGAACCTGATCCTGAAATGCTTGACATGTTTAGACGTGTTGAAGTGAACATCCCCCTCTTAGATGCCATCAAACAAATCCCTAAGTATGCCAAGTTTCTTAAGGAATTGTGCACCCATAAGAGGGAACTTAGGAACATTGAAAATGTTTCAACCCAATAGTCCATTCCCATGAAGTGCAAAGATCCAGGGACCTTCACGGTTCCATGTCAAATAGGGAGTTCCAACTTTGATGATGCACTCATAGACCTTGGAGCCTCAATAAATGTCATGCCCAAATCCATTTTCTCCAACCTTGGTCTAGGTCCCTTGCACCCAACGGGTGTTGTCATTCAAGTAGCCAATCGAAGCACTACCAGTCCTGAGGGGATAATTGAGGATGTTCTTGTTCGGGTCAATGATCTTATCTTCCCAGCTGATTTCTATGTCCTTGACATGGAAGGTGAGACGAACTCTTCTCGATCTCCCCTAATTCTAGGAAGACCATTCCTTATGACATCTAAAACCAAAATTGATGTCCATGCTGGCATCTTATCCATGGAATTCGGTGACCAACTGGTCAAGTTCAACATTTTCCAAGCCATGAGATACCCATCTAAGGATCACTCTGCATTCTCAATCCATGTTTCTAAAACTCCCTCTGAGAGTGTGTTGAATCCTAATCCATCATGTTCTTCCTGTTCTACTAATAGAGGAGTTTGTGAATATTGTATCCTCATTAACCAAGTGATTAATGTTGAAATTGATGTTGACATTACAAATGAAAACTCCATTGATCTAAAGGATCTTGAAAACTCTTTGGAATACCATCTCACCTCTGACCTCCAATGCTCCAACATGGATGGTATTGAGAAAAATGAACTAGAATGCTCATTTTTTGATTCAGATCAGATTATCCCACATTCATCCTTTCCTATCCATGATTCTGAAAATTCTGTTATATGTGAAGTGAACCTTGAACCAATGTGTTTATATTGTCCTGATGGTAGTGATGTTTGTGATATTTGTACCCTAATTAATAAAGTGATCACTGGTGAGGTTGAAATTGACCATTCTTTGGCAAACAACATTGAAGTAAAGGATATTGAAAATTTTATTCAGTCTTATGACTCCACTAATCCTCATTACTCTACATCGGTAAGTGATGAAATAAATGAGTCAAAAACAATTGGGATCTCATACTCTACTTTTGTGTTATCCGAACCTTACATAAATGAACCATCAGAATTGAGACATCTTCCTGAATTTCCAAGAATAGAAAATCATCACTTTGTGGATAAAATCATTCCTCACATTGAAGACCAAAGGGAGGATAGTCATATTCTGTTTCCACCCCCATTGAATTGAAAGCACACCAACAAGGATGGGAAGAAATTATCCAATGAATCATCAGGCCTCCCAAAGAAAAAGTTTTTCTGGAAGCACACTGGAGTTGAAAAAATACGATGGCCACCGTCAGACTATGGGTAGTCCACTGCAATTGTCCAGCTGTAGACAAATAAATGCAGCGCTTCTTGGGAGGCAACCCATGTTTTCTTTTACTTTTATGAAATTTCAATTTCTTTTTAGATTTTCATTAGATGAATAATGAATTTTATTTTTCAGGTAACTTCCCACTGTCCTGGAACCACCTCGACTTCCACCGAATCCCCAAATTCTCTAGCCGACCCACCACTAGATGGAGATGGCAACCCACCAAATCCAAACCAGGGGCACCTCTTTCCCTTTAACTCTCTCTCTCCTCAATCTCACTTCCCTCTCTTCTTCTCTCTATTTCTTATTATTCTTCTCTCCCTCTCATTTTTTTTACAACATTCTTCCACAACCTTTTTTCTATTTTCTCTTTTGTGTGGATGTGTCATTAAAAATAAAAAAATTAAAAAAAATTAATTAAAAAAAAATGAAAATTAACAAAAAAAAGGGGTGTCATAATTACTCATCATCCAATATTGAAATTATGTCCAACCATTTTGGTGAGTCAAAAGGCTTATTTTAAACTCAAATATATTGAATTTTTATCTCAAACTTGGGTAAACAATTTTGTGTCAACAACCAACACATTTTGAATGCTCAATTTTTGATTTGGAAAATGATTTTCCCCTACCGTGAGGAATAACATTAGCCTTCATGCCAAGGTAATCTATGGCCGTCTTTTTCATTGTGTGTCTTCACCACAGATTGTGGGTCTTGAGTTTGTGGAGCTTCGAGCTGAATTTCCATCTTTTGTGTGCATTAATATGATAGTGACATTTTCTAAGCCACATGAGAATCAGAATAGCCAAATAGCCTCCCATTACCCTTACATTGATCTTACTTTTGAAAGCCCCTTTGAGCCTATGAAAACCTTTCTTTTGATAGCCACATTACAAGCCTAATTCCTTTTCCCACCCAATATCTTCATGGATTTTCATTGTACAATTTATTGAAATTTAAGTGTGGGGGGAATGGACTTCATTTTTGGGCGTATTTTCATTGATTTCCAATGTGTCATCATATGCTTGAGGGAAAGCATCCATTCAAGTGTGGGGGAGAGGTTGTAATTCTGTGATCTTTGGGGTGTATATGTGTAATTTTCATTTGTACAAAAGTCATTGAAAAGTGTTCAAAAAAATGAAAAAAAATTATATTAAAAAAAAACTGAAAAAAAAGAATGGGTTGTGTCTTGGGTGAGTCAAAAATCATTCATCATCAACCTTTGATCGTGTTATAACTACTAAAATTAGTTCCATGAGGAGATCAAGCATGGGTTGGGAGATGACTGTGAGACTTGTTTCAAGCACAACTTTCGAAAAAAACAGCAAAAAGAGAAAAAAAAGAACACTTGAATCATCTTGTATTGTGTCATTATTGGAAGTCTTCCATGTTGTACATATTCCATCATCTCACCCTATTCCATTTTCTATCTCCCTCACTTTTCATTCATCACACATTCATGCCCTTGTAAATATGTGTTTCTATTTCCTTTCAAATCAAATTTCAAAAAACATGTGCATTGATTTTTCCATGTAGGTGTTTTTAACCCCTCTTTTCCTTTGGACATTATATACCTACCGTCCCATAGCCACTGAAAACCCCCTTAAAAGACCTCTTGATTCTTGTACACATTAGATTTGGGAATGGAAGCTGAGAGCTCTTAAAAACTCTTGATTTTCACTTTTTGTTGGTGAATGAGTGAACCTCCTAAAATACATTTTTATCATCTTGAGAGGAGTAAGTTTTGAGTGCCTACATTTTCCAATTCAAACCTTGAACATGAAAAAATGAATTGTTTCTGATGCATTATTGTGAACCAAATTTGTGATGGAATTCAATATGGATGAGTGAAATAGTCTAAACCTCCCCTGATTGGAGAAAACAAAATTTTAATATTTGTTGGTGAGTGAAAATGATTTTGTCATGTTTTTATATTTGTTGCACATGAGGACATGCGCAAATCTAAGTGTGGGGGAGTTGATGTTATTAATATTTTCATGACTTATTATATTCCCCCTTTACTTATTTTATATGAAATGTGCATAATTTGTGTGAAATATTAATGTTTTAATATTAAGTATAATATTTGAGCATTTTTAGAAGTAGTCAAATTGAGTCAGTTTAATGTTTTAATTATAACTATCACTATACTGATCCAAATTGTGTGGTTCTTCTTTTTTTGGATTCTCCTTTCAATATAAAACATTTCATTAGAAGGAACCATGATCCAATTCTGCCATTTGAAGGGCCATATGGTCCTCACAAACAGGACCAAAGAATCTGTGAACAAACTGGACCAGCCTTGGAGATTGATTTACTGGGCTCAATCCAGAAGTCCAAAAACATTAAATCTCCACCATAATTCTGGGGACACTACATGTCATCTTGGATAAAAATTTCAAGGCCCAAATCTAAGTACAAGGGGCCCAAATAAATCTTTGAAGTCCAGCCCACCATTCTGGCCGAGAATTAAAATCAGTTTAGTATGCATGACATATCTCCTGATGTAAGCATCAAATCGAGCTGAGATTTTTCAGTGTGAAATAGAAGATATAGGAGGCCGACTTTGTTGAAGCAACCATTCGTATTTGAAGGCATATTCATATTCAAAAAGCATTTCACATTATGGACTTCAAAAAGACTGGATTGAAATGGACAGTTTACCTTTGTTTATTCAAACCGCCATAACTTTGGATACACTTGTCCAAATGACTCCATATTTTGACAGTAGTCGGCCAACATTATTTCTACAACTTTGAAGAAGGGGATATTTGAAGATTCGGCTGTCTGTATAGCCAAATTGGCGATGCAAGTGGAGGAACAGATTGGGAATGCAAACAGTCCACTCCTTGGGCTATAAATACTCTCCCCTTCTCTCCTTGAGAGGGGTTGACATTTCAGAAGAGAGGAGATCATATTGGCACGACCAAAGATTTTTCAAAGGCTTGAGAGGACCTGCCATACTCAAGTTTTCACTTGAGAGACCTTTCCTCCTCTTTTTGTTTTCACTTACTTTTGTGTTCTTCATTTTGGTAATCTTGTAATTCTCTTTCTTTGTAATTCTGTTTTAATGCAAGTTACTTCTTCAATATCTCTTATTCTCATCCACCTTCTGTAGCTTAATATTCATGGTCTTAAAATAGTTTGAATCATTTTAAATTACAGTACCTTATCTTGCTTCCTCATTCAATCGAAATTCCATTTTTGATTCTCAAAATATTTCGTGTGTGTGTTCGGCACACTACTCTTATCTTGTACCTTTATTTTTCTTCTCTTTATAATTCATCACCATAAACATATAATAACAGATTAATAAACATCATAATGGCTGAGTAAATTTCTCATTGGGGTGAGTTTTAATTTAGGTATGTTAAGCGATTGAGAGCTTTTGCTCGATGAGTATTCGTTGAATTAACATTGTGTATGTTGGACTTAGCATGTCATGGATTAATGACTTGATTTGTTTAACGTGTGGTTTCCATGGATTATTGGAACCATAAATACACTAACATAAACAATATTTGATCAATATTAGAACCCTAAGTTAATTTAAGGCTTGGATTAAAGCCTTAACACTTAGGAATTCTAATCAACATCATCTTGTGTCATGGGTGTTAATTTAAATGCAATATAAAGCAAAGCTCAAGGATATCACAAGCTTAACTAACCTAATGATGAACTCAACCCAATATTTATCAACTTGTTAAATTAAACATCATTCATAAAACATTTCATTAGAAGGCACCATGATCCAATTCTGCCATTTGAAGGGTCATATGGTCCTCACAAACAAGACCAAAGAATCTGTGAACAAACTGGACCAGCCTTGAAGATTTATTTACTGGGCTCAATCCAGAAGTCCAAAAACATTAAATCTCCACCATAATTCGGGGGACACTACATTTCATCTTGGATAAAAATTTCAAGGCCCAAATCCAAGTACAAGGGCCCCAAATAAATCTTTGAATTCCAACCCACCATTCTGGCCGAGAATTAAAATCAGTATAGTATGCATGACATATCTCCTGATGTAAGCATCCAAGCGAGCTGATATTTTGCAGTGTGAAAGAGGCGATATAGGTGGCCGACTTTGTTGAAGAAGTCATTCGGATTTGAAGGCATCTTCCTATTCAAAAATCCATTCACATTTTGGCCATCGAAAAAGCATGGATAGAAATGGACAATTTACCTTTGTTTAATAAAACCGCCATAACTTTGGCTCCACTTGTCCAAATGACTCCATATTTTTACAGTAGTCGTCCAACATTATTTTCTACAACTTTTAAGAAGTGTATATTTGAATATTCGGCTGTCTGAATAGCCAAATTGGCGATGCAAGTGGAGGGACATATTGGGAATGCAAACAGTCAACTCCTAGGGCTATAAATACTCTCCCCTTCTCTCCTTGAGAGGGGTTGGCATTTCAGAAGAGAGGAGATCATATTGGCATGACCAAAGCTTTTCCAAAGGCTTGGGAGGACCTGACATACTCAAGTTTTCACTTGAGAGACCTTTCCTCCTCTCTTTGTTTTCACTTACTTTTGTGTTCTTCATTTTGGTAATCTTGTAATTCTCTTTCTTTGTAATTCTGTTTTAATGCAAGTTACTTCTTCAATATCTCTTATTCTCATCCACCTTCTGTAGTTTAATATTTATGTTCCAAACATAGTTTAAATTCAGTTGAATCCCCTTCCCTTCTTTTTCTTCCTCATTCAATCGAAAATCCGTTTTTAATTATCATCATCGTTCGTGTGTGTGTGTCAACGTACCACTCTTTTCTAATCCCTTTCTTTTTATTCTATTCTTAATTTATCATCATAATTATTTTAACCAGAATATTAAACATCCAAATGTCTGAGTAAATCTCTCATTGGGGTGAGTTATAATTTGGGGATGTTAAGTGATTGAGAGTTTTGCTCGATGAGTATTCTTTAAATTAATATTGTGTATGGTAAACTTAATATGTCATGGATTAATGATATGTTTTGTTTAACGAGTGGTTTCCATGGATTATTGGAACCATAAATACACTACCATAAATAAGTTTTGATTGATATTAGAACCCTAAGTTATGTTAAGGCTTGGATTAAAGCCTTCACACTTAGGAATTCTAATCAACGTCAACTTATGACATGGGTGTTAATTTAATGCAATACAAAGTAAGGCTCAAGGATATAACATACTTAACTCCCCAATAATGAACTCACCCCAATATTTATCAATTTGGTAAATCAAACATCATCCATAAATCATTTCAATTAAGCTCTGCAAACAAACACCCCTAATAAAAATACAATCAACTAAAAATAATCGACTATTACGAAGTACCATCGCCGAGGATTCGACCCGAGTGCTGCTATACACATTAGCAGAGCACCGGAACTTTGACCGGTCGATAGGAGACAATGGGCATGACATTTATTGAGGCTCCAAGGTCTATGAGTGCATCATCAAAGTTGGAACTCCCTATTTTACATGGAACCGTGAAGGTCCCTGGATCTTTTCACTTCATGGGAATGGACTGTTGGGTTGAAACATTTTCAATGTTCCTAAGTTGCCTCTTATGGGTGCACAATTCCTTAAGAAACTTGGCATACTTAGGGATTTGTTTGATGGAATCTAAGAGGGGGATGTTCACTTCAACACGTCTAAACATTTCAAGCATTTCAGGATCAGGTTCAAAGGGCTTCTTAGGCTTGGAGATGGCTTGAGGAAAAGGAATTGGGTTCCTTAGAGGAATGGAAGGAGGTGAAGGAGTGGATTCAAGTTCCTTTTCCAGCTTTTTGTTCTTTTCATTTTCTAGATCAACATCGAAAGGGGAGGTAGAGAAATCATCATGGGGCATAGCAATTTTCTTTCCCGATCTAAGTGCAATTGCACTTACATTACCCTTAGGGTTGGGTAATGGTTGAGCTGAGAGTTGGGATGAATTGGATGGTTGTTGCTGGCTAAGGTGGGATGAAAGTTGACCTATTTGGGTTTTAATGTTCTTGAGGCTAGAACGGGTGAAGGAAGCAAGATCCTCTACAGCACTTTCCCATGGTTGTTTAGAAGAAGAGGCTTGTCCCAAATTGGGTTGGCCTTGATTTTGGTTCTTGGGAAAGCGATTGTATTGGGTGGGGAATTGGGAAGGCTCGTTAGGATAGTGGAATCCAGGAGGAGGATTGTTCCTTTGGGGTTGAGGAACAAAAGGATAAGGTTGATGGATATTACCACCACTTTGACCATATTGGAACTGGTTTGGATTTTGATGAGGGAACTGAGGAGGATGAGAAATGGGATTACCATACCTCAGAGGTGGGTTAAAGGTAGAAGAGAAGGGCTCAGAGTGGGGTTGGTTGAAGTTTCTAACAAACTGACCTGATTGTTGAGGGTTGAAGTTTCGCTGAGCATATGCCGCATTGAGCTCCATTGGACTAGATGAATCAGATGGATCATCTTGAAGTTGTGGACATGTGTCAGTCGGATGAGATGGAGAGTTGCAGATTCCACAATTCTTGATAGGTCCAGGGAATAGTGACTGTGGAGAAGATGAGGTTGGGGCTTTGGTAGCCACCGCTAGTTGACGCACAAGACCTGTAAGTTCACTCATCCAGTCAGTCATCTTTTTGGGCTCTATGGATTGATTCTCTTGGGCTTGTTTCACTTGAGCATGTGCTCGAGTATGGAATTGTTGCGTGTTTGCATCCATGTTACTTATGAGATCTCTGGCACCTGCAGGAGTTTTGTCAACAAGATCACCTCCACTTGCGGCATCAATGAGAGTTCGCTCCATAGCCAATAACCCCTCATAGAAGTATTGGATCAGGATTTGGTCAGGGATTTGATGGTGTGGACAAGTTGCCACAAGCTTTTTGAACCTCTCCCAATACTCATGGAGTGATTCATTAGGGAATTGACGGATGCCGCTTATTTCCTTTCGGATAGAAGTTGTTCGGGAAGCGGGAAAGAACTTCTCAAGGAAAAGTCTCTTCATGTCAACCCATGAGTTTATGGAACCAGGTGGGAGGTAGTAGAGCCAAGACTTGGCAGAATCCTCTAGGGAAAAGGGGAAATCTCTAAGCTTGATTTGTTCTTCAGAAATCCCTTGAGGCTTCATGGTAGAGCATACTACTTGGAACTCTTTAAGGTGGAGATGTGGATCCTCACCGGCTAGCCCGTGAAAATGAGGTAGAAGATGAATCAAACCTGATTTGAGTTCGAAGTCAGCTTCAATGTTTGGATATTGAATACCAAGAGGTTGGTAATTCATATCAGGGGTAGTGAGTTCTTTTAGGGTTTGTTCCCTAGGATTGGCCATTTCAATTTCAACTGGTTGGATGAGGATTGGTTCTTGAATTATTTGAGTATCTCTTAAGTTCCTCCTAAGTTGGCGAAGTGTTCGCTCAATTTCAGGGTCAAACAAATCCGAGGGATTGTTTGGAAGGCTACGGGGCATTCAGAGAGATTTTGGAAGAAAGAGGAAGATGGGTTTTTCTTTGTATTTTTTTCAGTTTATGATTTTTAAGAGGAAGACGTGTTTTTCTTTGTGTTTTTTTTTTCAATTTTTTTAAACTTTTGTATTTTTTTGTGTTTTCTTGACAATAACCAGAAACTAATGACTACTTAAATCACCTTCCCCAGCAACGGCGCCATTTGAAACGCACGGCCGATTGTCGCCTATCGACCGGTCAAAGTTCCGGTGCTTTGCTAATGTGTATAGCAGTACTCGGGTCGAATCCTCGGCGATGGTACTTCGTAATAGTCGATTGTTTTTAGTTGATTGTATTTTGATTAGGGGGGTTTGTTTACAGAGATTAATTGAAATGATTTATAGATGATGTTTGATTTACCAAATTGATAAAGATTGGGGTGAGTTCATTATTGGGGAGTTAAGCATGTGATATCCTTGAGCCTTACTTTGTATTGCATTAAATTAACACCCATGTCATAAGTTGACGTTGATTGGAATTCCTAAGTGTGAAGGTTTTAATCCAAGCCTTAACTTAACTTAGGGTTCTAATCTCAATCAAAACTTATTTATGGTAGTGTATTTATGGTTCCAATAATCCATGGAAACCACTCGTTAAACAAAACACATCATTAACCTTTGATCATGTTATAACTACTAAAATTAGTTCCATGAGGAGATCAAGCATGGGTTGGGAGATGACTGTGAGACTTGTTTCAAGCACAACTTTCGAAAAAAAAAGCAAAAAGAGAAAAAAAAAGAACACTTGAATCATCTTGTATTGTGTCATTATTGGAAGTCTTCCATGTTGTACATATTCCATCATCTCACCCTATTCCATTTTCTATCTCCCTCAATATTCATTCATCACACATTCATGCCCTTGTAAATATGTGTTTCTATTTCCTTTAAAATCAAATTTAAAAAAAATGTGCATTGATTTTTCCATGTTGGTGTTTTTAACCCCTCTTTTCCTTTGGACATTATATACCTACCGTCCCATAGCCACTGAAAAACCCCTTAAAAAACCTCGTGATTCTTGTACACATTAGATTTGGGAATGGAAGCTGAGAGCTCTTACAAACTCTTGATTTTCAATTTTTGTTGGTGAATGAGTGAACCTACTAAAATACATTTTTATCATCTTTAGAGGAGTAAGTTTTGAGTGCCTACATTTTCCAATTCAAACCTTGAACATGAAAAAATGAATTGTTTCTGATGCATTATTGTGAACCAAATTTGTGATGGAATTCAATATGGATGAGTGAAATAGTCTAAACCTCCCCTGATTGGAGAAAACAAAATTTTAATATTTTTTGGTGAGTTAAAATGATTTTGTCAATATAAAACATTTCATTAGAAGGCACCATGATCCAATTCTGCCATTTGAAGGGTCATATGGTCCTCACAAACAAGACCAAAGAATCTGTGAACAAACTGGACCAGCCTTGAAGATTTATTTACTGGGCTCAATCCAGAAGTCCAAAAACATTAACTCTCCACCATAATTCGGGGGACACTAAATTTCATCTTGGATAAAAATTTCAAGGCCCAAATCCAAGTACAAGGGGCCCAAATAAATCTTTGAATTCCAACCCACCATTCTGGCCCAAAATTAAAATCAGTATAGTATTCATGACATATCTCCTGATGTATGCATCCAAGAGAGCTGAGATTTTTCAGTGTGAAATAGGAGATATAGGCGGCCGACTTTGTTGAAGAAGTCATTCGGATTTTAAGGCATCTTCCTGTTTAAAAATCCATTCACATTTTGGCCATCGAAAAAGCATGGATAGAAATGGACAGTTTACCTTTGTTTAATAAAACCGCCATAACTTTGGCTCCACTTGTCCAAATGCATCCATATTTTGACAGTAGTCGGACAAAATTATTTTATAAAACTTTGAAGAAGGGGATATTTGAAGATTCGGCTGTCTGAATAGCCAAATTGGCGATGCAAGTGGAGGGACAGATTGGGAATGCAAACAGTCCACTCCTTGGGCTATAAATACTCTCCCCTTCTCTCCTTGAGAGGGGTTGGCATTTCAGAAGAGAGGAGATCATATTGGAAGTCTTCCATGTTGTACATATTCCATCATCTCACCCTATTCCATTTTCTATCTCCCTCACTTTTCATTCATCACACATTCATGCCCTTGTAAATATGTGTTTCTATTTCCTTTCAAATCAAATTTCAAAAAAAATGTGCATTGATTTTTCCATGTTGGTGTTTTTAACCCCTCTTTTCCTTTGGACATTATATTCCTACCATCCCATAGCCACTGAAAAACCCCTTAAATGACCTCTTGATTCTTGTACACATTAGATTTGGGAATGGAAGCTGAGAGCTCTTACAAACTCTTGATTTTCACTTTTTGTGGGTGAATGAGTGAACCTCCTAAAATACATTTTTATCATCTTGAGATGAGTAAGTTTTGAGTGCCTACATTTTCCAATTCAAACCTTGAACATGAAAAAATGAATTGTTTCTGATGCATTATTGTGAACCAAATTTGTGATGGAATTCAATATGGATGAGTGAAATAGTTTAAACCTCCCCTGATTGGAGAAAACAAAATTTTAATATTTGTTGGTGAGTGAAAATGATTTTGTCATGTTTTTATATTTGTTGCACATGAGGACACGCGCAAATCTAAGTGTGGGGGAGTTGATGCTATTAATATTTTCATGACTTATTATATTCCCCCTTTACTTATTTTATATGAAATGTTCATAATTTGTGTGAAATATTAATGTTTTAATATTAAGTATAATATTTGAGCATTTTTAGAAGTAGTCAAATTGAGTCAGTTTAATGTTTTTATTATAACTATCACTATACTGATCCAAATTGTGTGGTTTTTGTTTTTAGGATTCTCCTTTCAATATAAAACATTTCATTAGAAGGAACCATGATCCAATTCTGTCATTTGAAGGGTCATATGGTCCTCACAAACAAGACCAAAGAATCTGTGAACAAACTGGACCAGCCTTGAAGATTTATTTATTGGGCTCAATACAGAAGTCCAAAAACCTTAACTCTCCACCATAATTCGGGGGACACTACATGTCATCTTGGATACAAATTTCATGGCCCAAATTCAAGTACAAGGGGCCCAAATAAATCTTTGAAGTCCAGCCCACCATTCTGGACGAGAATGAAAATCAGTATAGTATGCATGTCATATCTCCTGATTTAATCATCCAAGAGAGCTGAGATTTTGTAGTGTGAAAGAGGAGATGTAGGTGGCCGACTTTGTTGAAGAAACCATTCGGATTTGAAGGAATCTTAATATTCAAAAACCCTTTCACATTATGGACTTCAAAAAGATTGGATTGAAATGGACAGTTTAAGTTTGTTTATGCAACCGGCCATACCGTTTTATCCTTACGATGGACAGTTTAAGTTTGTTTATGCAACCGGCCATACCGTTTTATCCTTACGTCCAAATGACTCCAAATTTTTAGAGTAGTCGGCCAACATTATTTCCTACAACTTTTAAGAAGGATATATTTGAAGATTCGGCTGTCTGAATTTCCAAATTGGCGATTCAAGTGGAGGGACAGATTGGGAATGCAAACAGTCCACTCCTTGGGCTATAAATACTCTCTCCTTCTCTCCTTGAGAGGGGTTGGCATTTAAGAAGAGAGGAGATCATATTGTCACGACCAAAGATTTTCCAAAGGCTTGGGAGGACCTGCCATACTCAAGTTTTCACTTGAGAGACCTTTCCTCCTCTCTTTGTTTTCACTTACTTTTGTGTTCTTCATTTTGGTAATCTTGTAATTCTCTTTCTTTGTAATTCTATTTTAATGCAAGTTACTTCTTCAATATCTCTTATTCTCATCCACCTTCTGTAGTTTAATATTTATGTTCCTAAAATAGTTTAAATTCAGTTGAATCCCCTTCCCTTCTTTTGCTTCCTCATTCAATCGAAAATCCGTTTTTAATTATCATCATCGTTCGTGTGTGTGTGTCAACGTACCACTCTTTTCTAATCCCTTTATTTGTATTCTATTCTTAATTTATCATCATAATTATTTTAACCAGAATATTAAACATCCAAATGGCTGAGTAAATCTCTCATTGGGGTGAGTTATAATTCGGGGATGTTAAGTGATTGAGAGTTTTGCTCGACGAGTATTCTTTAAATTAATATTGTGTATGTTAAACTTAATATGTCATGGATTAATGATATGTTTTGTTTAACGAGTGGTTTCCATGGATTATTGGAACCATAAATACACTACCATAAATAATTTTTGATTGAGATTAGAACCCTAAGTTAAGTTAAGGCTTGGATTAAAGCCTTCACACTTAGGAATTCCAATCAACGTCAACTTATGACATGGGTGTTAATTTAATGCAATACAAAGTAAGGCTCAAGGATATCACATGCTTAACTCCCCAATAATGAACTCACCCCAATCTTTATCAATTTGGTAAATCAAACATCATCCATAAATCATTTCAATTAAGCTCTGCAAACAAACCCCCCTAATCAAAATACAATCAACTAAAAACAATCGACTATTACGAAGTACCATCGCCGAGGATTCGACCCGAGTGCTGCTATACACATTAGCAGAGCACTGGAACTTTGACCGGTCGATAGGAGACAATCGGCCATGCGTTTCAGGAGTCATGGTAGGTACAAGGGTCCTATGTTCCGCCGTGCCGCCCACTTCCCACCATCCACAGGATCCCACAAACCGTGAGGCGGTATTTAATCACCAAGCCAGCAATGCTCCATAGACGGGGAGGAAAAGGCGGGCACGTCAGGGGATGGGGCAAAAACCCAATCCTGCCACGCATCCCACATCTTACCATCCGCAACAACTCAACCGCCCTGAGACAGATTTTAAGCAAGAAAAGCCGCACTGCTCTAGAGAAGGCGAGGGAAGGGCAGGAGCATCGAGGGATGACAAAGGAACACCAACCCACCATGCCTCCCACATCCCACCATCCAAGGAACTCTACCACCAACAGGTGGCCTTTTAAGCAAGCCCGAACCGCAACTCTCCATAAAAGGTGAGGAAAAAGGCGGTAACGACATGGGACGGGGCAAAAACCCAATCCCTCCAATGCCCCCCACATCCCACCGGTGAGGAAAAGGAATTACAGCGTCCCACCGCCATGCCTCCTACATCCCACCTTCCGAAGGAACTCAACCTCCATGAGGCAGATTTTAAGTAGACGAACCCAAAATGCTCCAGGGATGTTGAGGAAAAGGAGTCATGACAGGAACGGAGGCCCTATGTCCCGCCGCACCCCCCACATCCCACCATTCAAAATAACTCAACTGCCGTTGCGAAACTTTTAACCAAGAACCAGGACACCAACCATGCTCATCTATCATCATCCCATCCAAGTTATATCTGTCTAGTATCACATCGTCTTTTTATCAAGCCCTTGGAAGATGGAATCGCAATTGTGCGACAAAAATTCAACCCAAGAAAATAGACGGGGCCCGTACATCAGCACCAACAAAATTCCACTTCCAACAGGGAGAACTCCAAAGGGACAAGTGAGGGTCTTCTAGTGGAGCTCACCCACCTGGGGATTCTTCGCTAGAGGTATAATCGAGGAGAAAGTCATTCAGGGCACTAATTTAATGAGACCCTTCACAGTATCACCATCTTTCAATTAGTTTGTCCTTGTAAATGCAGGACCTGATCTTTGAGACAAGCATATGACTAATGGAAGGATCAGCCATGTAGCATCACCAACAACATCTGCATTGTTTGAGGTATGACTGAGCTGACCACTCAGACCCCAACACAATCCCAAACTGCCGTCCCGAACATTCAATTCTGTTCGATGATTTTGTCCTTTGTACATGCACTACTTCATCTTTGAGACAAGCGTATGACTAATGGAAGGATCTGCCACGTTGCATCACCAACCACATCTGAAATGTTTGAGGTATGACTGAGCTGACCACTCAGACCCCAACACAAGCCCAAACCATCTTCCCAAATCGACAGGAACCCGATTAATGGGTCATCACCTCTGCATGACGCCCGGAACCGCAATTGTGCGAGAGAATTCAACCCAAGCATATAAACGGGGACCGTATATCAGGACCGAAAAAATTCCACTACCAATAGGGAGAACTCTGAAGGGAACAGTGAGGGTCTTCTAGGTGGAGCTCACCCACCTGGGGATTCTTCGCTGGATGTATAACCGAGGAGAACGTCAGACTTGTCACTGATTTAATGAGACCCTTCACAGTATCACTATCTTTCGATTAGTTTTTCCCTGTACATGCACAGACTGATCTTTGAGACAAGCATATGACTAGTGTTCTCGACGGATATCCAACCAAGCCAAACCGTGTTCCATCATTCACATGGAAACATGCACAAGGACCAAATGAAAGCGAGGAGAAATTAAACCCCCACTTACGGATGAGGGTGCCAATGAGACCAACATTCCCTTCCCAAAAAAGGGAGACTGCAGTATCTTGACAACCATCCACCACTCCCACAGAATATCTTAAGCACAACCATCAAACCACACAACTGACCATGACGCCTCGAGGGAAGCAACCCGAGAGGCATCACAATGCAGCACATGAAGGCAGGGAAAGCACCGCTATGCATGACACAAGGTACGGATTGATATACCCAACCCCCGAGAGCCAATGAGACCAACGTTCCCTTCCCAAAAAATGGAGACCGCAGTATCTTGACAACCATCCACCACTCCCACAAAATTGCATAAGCACAACCATCAACCCACACAGATGATCGTGTAGGACCTTATCTTTGAGACAATCATATGACTAGTGGAAGGATCAACCATGTAGCATCACCAACAACATCTGCATTGTTTGAGGTATGATTGATCTCACCACTCAGACCCCAACACAATCCCAAACCGTCGTCCTGAACATTCAATTCCGTTCGATTAGTTTGTCCTTTGTACATGCACAACCTGATCTTTGAGACAAGCATATGACTAATGGAAGGATCAACCATGTTGCATCACCAACCACATCTGCAATGTTTGAGGTATGACTGAGCTGACCACTCAGACCCCAACACAAGCCCAAACCATCTTACCAAATCGAGAGGAAACCAATTAATGAGTCATCACCTCTGCATGATGCTCTAAACCGCAATTTTGCGAGAGAATTTAACCCAAGCATATAAACGGGGCCCGTATATCAGCACCGAAAATCTTCCACTACCAACAGGGAGAACTCCGAAGGGAAAAGTGAGGGTCTTCTAGGTGGAGCTCACCCACCTAGGGATTCTTCTCTTGATGTATAACTGAGGAGAAAGTCAGCCTTGTCACTGATTTAATGAGACCCTTCACAGTATCACCATCTTTCGATTAGTTTGTCCTTGTACATGCACTAACTGATCTTTGAGACAAGCATATGAGTATTGGAAGGATCAACCATGTAGCATCACCAACAACATCTGCATTGTTTGAGGTATGACTGAGCTGACCACTCAGACCCCAACACAATCCCAAACCGTCATCCCAAACATTCAATTCCGTTCGATTAGATTGTACTTTGTACATGCACAAACTAATCTTTGAGACAAGAATATGACTAATGGAAGGATCATCCAGGTTGCATCACCAACCACTTCTGAAATGTTTGAGGTATGACTGAGCTGACCACTCAGACACCAACACAAGCCCAAACCATCTTCCCAAATCGACAGGAACCCAATTAATGAGTCATCACCTCTGCATGATGCTCGAAACTGCAATTAGGTGAGAGAATTCAACCCAAGCATATAAACGGGGCCCGTATATCATCACCGACAAAATTCCACTACCAAAACGGAGAACTCCGAAGGGACAAGTGAGGGTCTTCTAGGTGGAGCTCACCCACCTAGGGATTCTTCGCTTGATGTATAAACGAGGAGAAAGTCATCCTTATCGCTGATTTAATGAGGCCCTTCACAGTATCACCATCTTTCGATTAGTTTGTCCTTGTACATGCACAAACTGATCTTTGAGACAAGCATATGACTAGTGTTCTCAACAGATATCCATCCAAGCCAAACCGTGTGCCATCATTCACATGGAAACATGCACAAGGACCAAATGAAAGCGAGGAGAAATTAAACCCCCACTTACGGATGAGGGTGCCAACGAGACCAACGTTCCCTTCCCAAAAAAGGGAGACCGCAGTATCTTGACAACCATCCACCACTCCCACACAATCGCGTAAGCACAACCATCAACCCACACAAATGACCGAGACGCCTTGAGGGAAGCAACCTGAGAAGCATCACAATGCAGCACATGAAGGTAGGGAAAGCACCGCTATGCATGAAACAAGGGAAGGATTGATATACCCAACCCCCGAGAGCCAACGGGACCAACGTTCCCTTCCCAAAAAGGGAGACTGTAGTATCTTGACAACCATCCACCACTCCCACAAAATCACGTAAGCACAACCATCAACCCACACAACTGATCGTGCAGGACCTAATCTTTGAGACAAGCATATGACTAGTGGAAGAATCAGCCATGTAGCATCAACAACAACATCTGCATTGTTTGAGGTATGACTGAGCTCACCACTCAGACTCGAACACAAGCCCAAACCGTCGTCCAGAACATTCAATTCCGTTCGATTAGTTTTTCCTTTGTACATGCACAACCAGATCTTTGAGACAAGCATATGACTAATGGAAGGATCAGCCATGTTGCATCACCAACCACATCTTCAATGTTTGAGGTATGACTGAGCTGACCACTCAGACCCCAACACAAGCCCAAACCGTCTTCCCAAATCGACAGGAACCCAATTAATGATTCATCACCTCTACATGATACTCGAAACCGCAATTGTGCGAGAGAATTCAACCCAAGTATATAAACGGGGCCCGTATATCAGCACCGACAAAATTCCACTACCAACAGGGAGAACTCTAAAGGGAAAAGTGAGGGTCTTCTAGGTGGAGCTCACCCACCTGGGGATTCTTCGCTTGATGTATAACTGAGGAGAAAGTCAGCCTTTTCACTGATTTAATGAGACCCTTCACAGTATCACCATCTTTCGATTAGTTTGTCCTTGTACATGCACTAACTGATCTTTGAGACAAGTATATGACTAGTGGAAGGATCAGCCATGTAGCATCACCAACAACATCTGCATTGTTTGAGGTATGACTGAGCTGACCACTCAGACCCCAACACAAGCCCAAACTGTCATCCTGAACATTCAATTTCGTTCGATTAGTTTGTCCTTTTTACATGCACAACCTGATCTTTGAGACAAGAATATGACTAATAGAAGGATCATCCAGGTTGTATCACCAACCACATCTGCAATGTTTGAGGTATGACTAAGCTGACCACTCAGACCCCAACACAAGCCCAAACCGTCTTACGAAATCGACAGGAACCCAATTAATGAGTCATCACCTCTTCATGATGCTCGAAACTGCAATTATGCAAGAGAATTCAACCCAAGCATATAAACAGGGCCCGTATATCAACACCAACAAAATTCCACTACCAACAGGGAGAACTCCGAAGGGAGAAGTGAGGGTCTTCTAGGTGGAGCTCACCCACCTGTGGATTCTTTTCTTGATGTATAACCAAGGAGAAAGTAAGCCTTGTCACTGATTTAATGAGGCCCTTCACAGTATCACCATCTTTCAATTAGTTTGTCCTTGTACATGCACAAACTAATCTTTGAGACAAGCATATGACTAGTGTTCTCAACGGATATCCAACCAATCCAAACCCTGTTCCATAATTCATATGGAAACATGCACAAGGACCAAATGAAAGTGAGGAGAAATTAAACCCCCACTTACGGATGAGGGTGCCAACGAGACCAACGTTCCCTTCCCAAAAAAGGGAGACCACAGTATCTTGACAACCATCCACCACTCCCACACAATCGCATAAGCACAACCATCAACCCACACAACTGACCGTGACTCCTCGAGGGAAGCAACCCGAGAGGCATCACAATGCATCACATGAAGGAAGGGAAAGCACCGCTATGCATGACACAAGGGAAGGATTGATATACCCAACCCCCGAGAGCCAACGAGACCGACGTTCCCTTCCCAAAAAAGGGAGACTGAAGTATCTTGAAAACCATCCACCACTCCCACACAATCGCGTAAGCACAACCATCAACCCACCCAACTGACCGTGAAGCCTCGAGGGAAGAAACCCAAGAGGCATCACAATGTAGCACATGAAGGCAGGGAATGCACCGCTATGCATGACACAAGGGAAGGATCAGCCAGGTAGCATCACCAACCACTTCTGCATTGTTTGAGGTATGACTGAACTGACCAATCAGACCCCAACACAAGACCAAACCATCTTCTCGAACCGTCAATTCCTTTCAATTAGTTTTTCCTTTGTACATGCACCAACCTAATCTTCCAAACAAGCATATGACTAGAGGAAGGATCAACCAGGTAGCATCAACAACCACGTATGCAATGTCTGAGGTATGACTGATCTGACCACTCAGAACCCAACACAATCCCAAACGGTCTTCCCTAACCATCAACCCTGAGGCCCCTTCAAATCGTCTCACTCAGATGTCAGTCCGTAGGATCAAACATGCGAAAACCCCCAGCTCATTGTCATCGTTTTTAGAGCGCACTACCTCAGGAAAGACAAGCCCCAAGCACGAGAAAAATCATCAGGCATTCATGGCATTAGGTCGATGACATTTTCCATGTCACTGGGCATGTAATTGGGTGGCTCTTGGCACGCAGGACAAGACCCACACCCAGGGGGGGTCGCCGACCACTCCCCCCCTAAAGAGACATTTATGTATTTCCATCTATTCCACCAGGAAACATCAACATTGACGAAGAGACATACTGATGGGTTTAGACCACATTGAGGGCACCGCAACGCATGAAAGACAACACGTGTTGCCTGAAAAGAGCTATGAAACCATAGAAAGGGCGACCGACATGACCCCTTAGGCACATGAAGGCCTCCGAGGAATTCTCTTTAGGCAGTAATTATCATTACATACCGGACCCAATAGCATATGACAAACCCCACCTCGTCATCCTTCCTTTCAAGGCACACCGCATCCACCAAGGCAAGCCCCGAGGCCCCTTCAAATAGTCTCACTCAGATGGCATTGTCTCCACGTGATTGTCAGTACATCGGACTTGACACGTGATGCACCCCGACTCATTTTCATCACTTTTATGGCGCACAATCTCGGACAAGACAAGCCCCAAGCACCGTACGAATCATCAAGCTTTCAGGGATTTGCCTATAGGTCGTTTTTCCATGTCCGTGGGCATGTCACTGGGTGGCTCTGGGCATGCAGGACAAGACCCACGCCCAGGGGGGGTCGCCGACCACTCCCCCACTAAAGAGACATTTATGCATTTCCAACTGTCCCACCAGGAAACATCAGCACTGACGAGGAGACATACCGATGGGTTCAGACAACCCAATGGGCAACGCAGCGCATGAAAGACAACACATGTTTCCAAAAAAGAGCTACGAAACCATACGAACAGCCACCAACGTGACCCCTTAGGCACATGAAGGCCGCCGACACGTCATGACATCCGTCCCGGGTATCATCCAACACCGCCGAGAAGACAGGACCCATGTCCAGAGTGGGTCCTCACGCATGAAATGAATTCTCTTTAGGTCGTCATTGTCTTTACATACCGAACACAACAACATATGAAAAACCCCACCTCGTCGTCCTTCCTTTCAAGGCCCGCCGCATGCACCAAGAAGAGCCCCGAGACCCCTTCAAACCGTCTCACTCGGATTCCATTGTCTGGACGCGACTGTCAGTCCGCAGGATCTCACATGCGACAAACCCCATCTCATTGCCATCAGTTTTATGGTGCACTACCTCGGGCAAGACAAGCCCCAAGCATGGGACGAATCATCAAGCATTCACGACATTGCGTCGATGCCATTTTCCATGTCACTGGGCATGTCATTGGGTGGCCCTAGCCACGCAGGACAAGACCCACGCCCAGGGGGGGTCGCCTACCACTCCCCCTCTAAAGAGACATTTATGCATTTCCAGCTATTCCACCAGGAAACATCAACACTGATGAGGAGACATACTGATGCGTTTTGACCACCCTGAGGGCACCGCAGGGCATGAAAGACAAGACGTGTTTCCTTAAAAGAGCTATGAAACCATAGGAAGGGCCACCGACGTGACCCCTTAGGCACATGAAGGCCGCCGACATGTCATGGAATCCGTCCCGCGTATCATCCATCATCGAAGAGAAGACACACCCCATATCCAGAGCGGGTCCCCACACATGAAAGGAATTCTCTTTATGCGGTCATTGTCATTACATACCGGACCCAACAACATATGACAAACCCCACCTCGCCGTCCTTCCTTCCAAGGCACACCACATCCACCAAGGAAATCCCCAAGGCCCCATCAAATCGTCTCACTCGGATGGCGTTGTCTCCATGTGATTGTCAGTATGGAGGAACTGACACGCGACGAAACCCGGCTCATTGTCATCACTTTTATGGAGCACTACCTCAGACAAGACAAGCCGCAAGCACCAGAAGAATCATCAAGCTGTCATGGCTTTGTCCGGAGTCCGTTTTTCCATGTCCATGGGCATGTCACTGGGTGGCTCTAGGCACGCAGGACAAGACCCCCACCCAGGGGGGGGGGGGGTCACCGACCACTCCCCCCTAAAGAGACATTTAAACATTTCCAGCTGTCCCACCAGGAAACATCAACACTGACGAGGAGACATACTGATGGGTTTAGACAACCTAGTGGGAACCACCGCTCATGAAAGACAACACGTGTTTCCCTAAAAGTGATATGAAACCATAGGAACAACCACCTATATGACCCCTTAGGCACATCAAGGCCACCGACACGTAGTAGCATTCGTCCCGGGTAGCGTCCAACACTGCCGAGAAGACAGGCCCCATGTCCAAAGCGGGTCCTCACGCATGAAATTAATTATAATTAGGTGGTAATTGTCATTACATATAGGACACAACAACATATGAAAAACCCCACCTCGACGTCCTTCCTTTCAAGGCACGCCTCATGCACCAAGACGGGCCCCAAGGCCCCTTCAAATCATCTCACTCGGATGCCATTGTCTGGATGCGACTGTCAGTCCGCAGGATCACACATGCGAGAAAACCCGAATCATTGTCATCGTTTTTAGGGTGCACTTCCTCAAGCAAGACAAGCCCCAACCATGGGATGAATCATCAGGAATTCATGGCATTGCGTCGATGCCATTTTCCATGTCACTGGGCATGTCTGTGGGTGGCTCTAGGCACGCAGGACAAGACCCATGCCCAGGGGGGGTCGCCGACCACTCCCCCCCTAAAGAGACATTTTTGTATTTCCAGCTATTCCACCAGGAAACATCAACACTGACGAGGTGACATACTGAGTGGTTTAGACCACCCAGAGGGAAACACAGCGCATGAAAGACAACACGGGTTGACCTAAAAGAGCTATGAAACCATAGGAAGGGCCACCGATGTGACCCCTTAGGCACATGAAGGCCGCCGGCATGTCATGGAATCTGTCCCGCGTCTCTTCCATCACTGCAGGGAAGACACGCCCCATGTCCAGAGCGGGTCCTCACGCATGAAAGGAATTATCTTTTGGAGGTCATTGTCATTACATACCGTACCCAACAACATATGACAAACCCCACCACGTCGTCCTTCCTTGCAAGGCACACCGCATCCACCAAGGCAAGCCCCGAGGCCCCTTCAAATCGTCCCACTCGGATGGCGTTGTATCCACGTGATTGTCAGTACGTCGGACATGACACGAGACGCACCCCGTCTCATTGTCATCACTTTTATGGCGCATTACCTCATACAAGACAAGCCCCAAGCACCGTACGAATCATCAAGATTTCATGGATTTGTCTGGAGGCCGTTTTTCCATGTCCGTGGGCATGTCACAGGGTGGCTCTGGGCACGCAGGACAAGACCCACGCCCAGGGGGGGGGGTCGCCGGCCACTCCCCCCCTAAAGAGACATTCATGCATTTCCAGTTGTCCCACCAGGAAAAATCAGCACTGACGAGGAGACATACTGATGGGTTCAGACAACCCAATGGGCACCACAGCGCATGAAAGACAACATGTGTTTCCCTAAAAGAGCTACAAAACCATACGAACAGCCACCAACGTGACCCCTTAGGCACATGAATGCCGCCGACACGTCATGGCAGCCGTCCCGGTTATCATCTAACACCGCCGAGAAGACAGGACCCATGTCCAGAGTGGGTCCTCACGCATGAAATTAATTCTCTTTAGGCGGTTATTGTCTTTACATACCGAACACAACAACATATGACAAACCCCACCTCGACGTCCTTCCTTTCAAGAAACGCCGCATGTACCAAGACGGGCCTCAAGACCCCTTCAAATCGTCTCACTCGGATGCCATTGTCTGGACGTGACTGTCAGTCCGCAGGATCTCACAGGCGACAAACCCCATCTCATTGTCATAGTTTTTATGGCGCACTACCTTAGCCAAGACAAGCCCCAAGCACGGGACGAATCATCAAGCATTCATGGCATTTCGTCGATGACATTTTCCATGTCACTGGGCATCACATTGGGTGGATCTAGGCACGCAGGACAAGACCCACGCCCAGGGGGGGTCGCCGACCACTCCCCCCCTAAAGAGACATTTATGCATTTCCAGCTATTCCACCAGGAAACATCAACACCAACGAGGAGACATACTGATGGGTTTAGACCACCTTGAGGGCACCGCAGCGTATGAAAGACAACACATGTTTCCCTAAAAGAGCTATGAAACCATAGGAAGGGCCACCGACGTGACCCCTTAGGCACATGAAGGCCGCCGACACGTCATGGCATCCGTCCCGCGTATCGTCCATCACCACAGCGAAGACACACCCCATGTCCATAGCGGGTCCCCACGCATGAAAGGAATTCTCTTTAGGCGGTCATTGTCATTACATACCGGACCCAACAACATATGAAAAACCCCACCTCACTGTCCTTCCTTTCAAGGCACACCGTATCCACCAAGGCAAGCCCTGAGGCCCCTTCAAATCGTCTCAGTCGGATGGCATTTTCTCCACGTGATTGTCAGTACGGAGGACCTGACACGCGATGAAACCCAGCTCATTTTCATCACTTTTATGACGCACTACCTCGGACAAGACAAGCCCCAAGCACCGAACAAATCATCAAGCTGTCTTGGATTTGTCTGGAGGCCGTTTTTCCATGTCCGTGGGCATGTCCATGGGTGGATCTGGGCACGCAGGACAAGACCCGCGCCCAGGGGGGGTCGCCGACCCCTCCCCCCCTAAAGAGACATTTATGAATTTCCAGCTGTCCCACCAGGAAACATCAGCACTAACGAGGAGACATACTGAGGGGTTTAGACAACCCTATGGGCACCACAGCGCATGAAATACAACACGTGTTGCCCTAAAAGAGATATGAAACCATAGGAACAGCCACCGATGTTACCCCTTAGGCACATCAAGGTCGCCGACACGTAGTAGCATTCGTCCCGGGTAGCATCCAACACCGCCGAGAAGACAGGACCCATGTCTAGAGCGGGTCCTCACACATGAAATGAATTCTCTTTAGGTGGTCATCGTCATTACATACGGGACATGACAACATATGAAAAACCCCACATCGACGTCCTTCCTTTCAAGGCACGCCGCATGCACCAAGACGGGCCCTGAGGCCCCTTCAAATCGTCTCACTCGGATGCCATTGTCTGGACGTGACTGTCAGTCCGCATGATCACACATGCGACAAACCCCATCTCATTGTCATCATTTTTAGGGCGCACTACCTCGAGAAAGACAAGCCCCAAGCATGGGACGAATCATCAGGAATTCATGGCATTGCGTCGATGCCATTTTCCATGTCACTGGGCATGTCTGTTGGTGGCTCTCGACACGCAGGACAAGACCCACGCCCAGGGGGGGTCTCCGACCACTCCCCCCCTAAAGAGACATTTATGCATTTCTAGCTATTCCACGAGGAAACATCAACACTGACGAGGAGACATACTGAGTGGTTTAGACCACCCAGAGGGAACCACAGCGCATGAAAGGCAACACGTGTTGCCCTAAAAGGGATATGAAACCATAGGAAGGGACACCTACGTGACCCCTTAGGCACATGAAGGCCACCGATACGTCATGGCATCCATCCCGCGTATCGTCCAACACCGCCGAGAAGACAGGACCCATGTCCAGAGCAGGTCCTCACACATGAAATGAATTCTCTTTAGGTGGTCATTGTCTTTACATACCGGACACAACAACATATGACAAATCCCACCTCGACGTCCTTCCTTTCAAGGCACGCCGCATGCACCAAGACGGGCCCCGAGGACCCTTCAAATCACCTCACTCGGATGCCATTGTATGGACGCGATTGTCAGTCCGTAGGATCTCACATGTGACAAACCCCATCTCATTGTCATCGGTTTTATGGCGCACTCCCTCGGGCAAGACAAGACCCTAGCACAGGACGAATCATCAGGAATTCAGGGCATTGCGTCGATGCCATTTTCCATGTCACTGGGCATGTCATTGGGTGGATCTAGGCACACAGGACAAGACCCACGCCCAGGGGGGTCGCCGACCACTCCCCCCCTAAAGATACATTTATGCATTTCCAGCTATCCCACCAGGAAACATCAACACTGAAGAGGAGACATACTGATGGGTTTAGACCACCCTGAGGGCACCGCAACGCATGAAATACAACATGTGTTGCCCTAAAAGAGCTATGAAACCATAGGAAGGGCCACTGACGTGACCCCTTATGCACATGAAGGCCACCGACAAGTCATGGCATCCATCCCGCCTATCGTCGATCACCGCCGAGAAGACACACCCCATGTCCAGAGCGGGTCCTCACTCATGAAAAGAATTCTCTTTAGGTGGTAATTTTCATTACATACAGGACCTAAAAACATATTAAAAACCGCACCTCGATGTCCTTCCTTTAAAGTCACGCCACATCCACCAAGACATGCCCCGAGGCCCCTTCAAATTGTCTCACTCGGATGGCTTTGTCTCCACGCAATTGTCAGTTGGTCAGACCTGACACATGACGAACCTCGGCTCATTGTCATCGCTTTTATGGGGCACTACCGCGGGCAAGACAATCCCCAAGCACAGGAGGAATCATCAAGTATTCATGGCATTGTCTAGAGGCCATTTTTCCAAGTCCGTGGGCTTGTCACTGGGTTGCTATGGGCACGCAGGACAAGACCCACGCCCAGGGGGGGTCGCCGACCACTCCCCCCCTAAAAAGGCATTTATGCATTTCCAGCTCTCCCAGCAGGAAACATCAGCACTGACTAGGAGACATACTGAGTGGTTTAGACCACCCAGAGGGAACTACAGTGCATGAAAGACAACACATGTTGCCCTAAAAGAGCTATGAAACCATAGGAACGGCAGCTGACGTGACCCCTTAGGCACATGAAGGTCACCGACACGTCATGGCATCCTTCCTGCGTATCGTCGACCACCGCCGAGAAGAAAGACCCCATGTCCAGAGCAGGTCCTCATGCATGAAATGAATTCTCTTTAGGTGGTCAGTGTCGTTACATACCGAACCCAACAACATATGACAAACCCCAGCTCGACGTCCTTCCTTTCAAGGCACCCCGCATCCACCAAGACAAGCCTCGAGGCCCCTTCAAATCGTCTCACTCGGATGGAATTGTCTCCACGCGATTGTCGGTATGTAGGACCTCACACGCGACGAACCCTGGCTCATTGTCAAAGCTTTTAAGGCGCACTACCCCAGACAAGACAAGCCCCAAGCACCGTACGAATCATCACGCATTCATGGCATTGTCTAGAGGCCATTTTTCCATGTCCGTGGGCATGTCACTCGGTGGATCGGGGCACGCAGGACAAGACCCATGCCCAGGGGGGGTCGCCGACCACTCCCCCCCTAAAGAGACATTTATGCATTTACAGCTATCCCACCAGGAAACATCAGCACTGACGAGGAGACATATTGAGTGGTTTAGACCACCCAGAGGGAACCACAGCTCATGAAAGACAACACGTGTTGCCCTAAAAGAGCTATGAAACCATAGGAACGACCACCGACATGACCCCTTAGGCACATGAAGGTCGCCGACACATCATGGCATCCGTCCTGCGTGTCATCGACCACCCTCTGAGAAGACAGCCCCATGTCCAGAGCGGGTCCTCCCGAATGAAATGAATTCTCTTTAGGTGGTCATGGTCGTTACATACCGGACCCAACAACATAAGGCAAACCCCAGCTCGGAGTCCTTCTTTTCAAGGCACCCTGCATCCACCAATGCAAGCCCTGATACCCCTTCAAATCGTCTCACTCGGATGGCATTGTCTGCACGCGATTGTCAGTATGTAGGACCTGACACGCGACGAACCCCGACTCATTGTTAAAGCTTTTATGGCGCACTACCCCAGACAAGACAAGCCCCAAGCACCAGACGAATCATCAAACATTCATGGGATTGTCTAGAGGCCATTTTTCCATGTCCGTGGGCATGTCATTGGGTGGCTATGGGCACGCAGGACAAGACCCACGCCCAGGGGGGGGGGGTCGCCGACCACTCCCCCCCTAAATAGACATTTATGCATTTCGAGCTATCCCACCAGGAAACATCATCAGTGACGAGGAGACATACTGAGGGGTTTAGATGTCCCAGAGGGAAGCGCAACGCATGAAATACAACATGTATTGCCCTAAAAGTGCTATGAAACCATAGGAACGACCACCGACGTGACCCCTTAGGCACTTGAAGGCCGCCGACACATCATGGAATCCGTCCCGCGTATCGTCGATCACTGCCGAGAAGACATGCCCCATGTCCACAATGGGTCCTCATGCATGAAATGAATTCTCTTCAGGTGGTGATTGTCATTACATATAGGACCCAACAACATATGACCAACCACCACCTCCATGTCTTTTCTTTTAAGGCACACCGCATCCACCAAGACAAGCCCCGAGGCCCCTTCAAATCATCTCACTCAGATGACATTATCTCTACGCGATTGTCAGTACGTAGGAACTGACACGCGACGAACCCCGGCTCATTGTCATCGCTTTTATGGCGCATTACCCCGGACAAGACAAGCCCCAAGCACCGGACAAATCACCAAGCATTCATGGCATTGTCTAGAGGCGATTTTTCCATGTCCGTGGGCATGTCATTGGGTGGATCTGGGCACGCAGGACAAGACCCATGCCCAGGGGGGTCGCCAACCACTCCCCCCCCTTAAGAGACATTTATACATTTCCAGCTATCCCACCAGGAAACATCAACAGTGACGAGGAGACATACTGAGTGGTTTAGACGTCCCAGAGGGCAGCGCAACGCATGAAAGACCACATGTGTGGCACTGAAAAACCTATGAAAACGTAGGAATGACCACCGACGTGACCCCTTAAGCACAGGAAGGCCACCCACATGTCGTGGCATCCGTCCGACGTATCGTCCATCACCGGGGACATGACAAAACCCATGTCCCCAGTCCGTACTCACGCAAGAATTGAATTTTCATTAGGTGATTGTCCTTACATACAGAAAACGACAACATATGACAAACCCCAGCTCAATGCCTTTCCATAGGCTGATTGCAAACCCTAAGCCCGCGTCGAATCATCCCACTTGGATGGCATTCTCAATCTCAGCCATTGGGGTCTCACTCGCTACAAACCCCCGCTCAAAGTCTTTCCTTTCAAAGTGCACCGCTTCCCAAAAGCGAAGCCCCGAGTCCACTTCAAATAGTCTCGCTCGAAGGGAACTGTTTAGACGGGATTTTTAGTCCGCAGGACCTGGAAGGCGACAAACCACGGCTCATTGTCATCGCTTTTCTCACGCACTACCCCGAACAAGACAATCCCCAAGCACCGGATGAATCATCAAGCTTTCATAGAATTGTCCAGAGGCCATTTCTCCACGTCCTTGGGCATTTCATTCGGCGGCTCTGGGCACATAGGACATGACCCACTTCCAGGGGGGTCGCCGACCCCTCCCCCCCTTTCCATAGGTTGATTGTAAGGCCCTGGAACCCACAACGAACCCCAGACCGATGCCATTGCTTCTTGAGGGAGCTACGTCTAACAAGCACCAAGCCAGCATCGAATCATCCCACTTGGATGAAATTATCATTTTCAGACACTAGGTTCTCACGTGCTACCAACCCCGGCCCAACGTCTTTCCTTTAAAGTCCCACCGCGCCACGCAGGACAAGCCCCGAGTCCCCTTCATATCGCCTCACTCGAACGGCGTTGCCTGTAAGTGATTGTCAGGCCTTAGGAACTGATATGCAAACAACCCCCGCTCATTGTCATCCCTTTTCCAGTGCAGCACGTCAGACATGACAAGCCCTAAGGTCCCGACGGATCATCACGCTTGGATGGAAATGTCCAGAGGTGGTTTTCCACGTCACCGGACATGTCCTTCGACGGCTCAGGGCATGCAGGAGAAGCCCTCACGCCCAGGGGTGGTCGTCGACCCCGCCTCCCCCTAGAGACATTTGTGCACTTCCAAAAATCCCACCGCGACACATCAACAGTGACGGGGATACATTCTTGGGGGGGGGGGGGTTCGAACGACCCGAAGGGCAACACCGCACAGCTATTCCGTGGAAATTAGAAGCCTCTTCGGCTGTAGATGTCTTTAATCATGGGGAGGGACGAATCGAAGGGACCTGAGGTTGGATCTCAACGGATCGTGGTAGCAAGGCCACTCTCCCGCTTACAATGCCTTGTCGTGTATTTAAGTCATATGCAAAGGATTCAACCCGCCACCCAAGTGGAATTGCAGTTCAAGGCGTCCGACACGACTCATCTGTCATGCCTCCTACATCTCACATTCTGTAAGAACTCAACCGCCATGAGGCAGCTTTTAAGCAGACGAACCAGCAACGCTCAAGAGACATTGAGGAAAAAGAGTCATGGTAGGAACATCAGGGGATGAGGAGGGAAATACCCATCCCACCGTGCCTCCCACATCTCACATTCCGTAAGAACTCAACCGCCATGAGGCATCTTTTAAGCAGATGAACCAGAAACGCTCAAGAGACATCGAGGAAAAGGAGTCATGGTAGGTACGTGGGTCCTATGTCCCGACACGCCGCCCATATCCCACCATCCACAGGATCCCACAAACCGTGAGGCGGTATTTAAGCACCAATCCCGCAATGCTCCACAGACGGGGAGGAAAAGGCAGGCACGTCAGGGGACGGGGCAAAAACCCAATCCCGCCGCGCCTCCCACATCCCACCATCCGCAGCAACTCAACCACCCTAAGGCAGCTTTTAAGCAAGCAAAGCCGCACTGCTCTAGAGAAGTCGAGGTAAGGGAAGGAGCATCTAGGGACGACAAAGGAACACCAACCCACCATGCCTCCCACATCCACCATCCAAGGAACTCTGCCACCAACAGGTGGCCTTTTAAGCAAGCCCGAACTGCAACGCTCCATGAAAGGTGAGGAAAAATGCGGGCACGACATGTGATGGGAAAAAAACCCAATCCCTCCAATGCCCCCCACATCCCACCGGTGAGGAAAAGGAATTATAGCGTCCCACCGCCATGCCTCCCACATCCCACCTTCCAAAGGAACTCAACCTCCATGAGGCAGATTTTAAGAAGATGAACCCACAACGCTCCAGGGACGTTGAGGAAAAGGAGTCATGACAGGAACGGAGGCCCTATGTCCCGCCGTACCCCCCACATCCCACCATTCAAAAGAACTCAACCACCGTTGCGAAACTTTTAACCAAGAACCAGGACACCAACTATGCCCATCTATCATAATATCATACAAGTTATATCTGTCTAGTATCGCATCGTCTTTTTAGCAAGCCCTTGGAAGACGAAACCGCAATTGTGTGATAGAATTCAACCCAGGAATATAGACGGGGCCCTTACATCAGCACCAACAAAATTACACTACCAACAGGGATAACTCCTAAGGGAAAAGTGAGGGTCTTCTAGGTGGAGGTCACCCGCCCGAGGATTATTCGCTTGAGGTATAACCAAGGAGAAAGTCACCCCTGGCAATGATTTAATGAGACCCGTCACAGTATCACCATCTTTCGATTAGTTTGTCCTTATACATGCAGGACCTGATCTTTGAGACAAGCATATGACTAGTGGGAGGATCATCCATGTAGCATCACCAACAACATCTGCATTGTTTGAGGTAGGACTGAGCTGACCACTCAGACCCCAACACAAGCCCAAACCGTCGTCCTGAACATTCAATTCCGTTCGATTAGTTTGTCCTTTGTACATGCACAACCTGATATTTGAGACAAGCATATGACTAATGGAAGGATCAGCTAGGTAGCATCACCAACCACATCTGCAATGTTTGAGGTATGACTGAGCTGACCACTCTGACCCCAACACAAGCCCAAACCGTCTTCCCAAATCGACAGGATCCCGATTAATGAGTCATCACCTCCGCATGATGCTCGTGTATCTTACAGAAATAATAGATACACATTCTCAAGCCACCCTTATGAACATCATCAACCAAGCCATGACTAAGGAGGAAGGAACCCCAACTTTTCCAATAATGAACCATGGTAATCGTTACCCTGTTGGTGTGAGTTTCTCAGGACCTGAATAACTCACACGTGGCCCCGACAATGCGTTGAGAAAATCACTCCCGCCAATCATTTCCCAAGGCAGCTTTCTATGGTTTGCATGGAATATCACTGAATGAGAAATTTGGGAGCACGCTCTCGCATCCTGGTGATACTGACAGTTTTTCGCTTGAACCACCACCAAAATTCCACAACGCTCCAGAGAAGGTGAGGAAAAGGTGGGTACAGCAAGGGACGAAAAAGGAACCCAATCCCACCATGCCTCCCACATCCCAACATCTGTAAGAACTCAACCACACTCAGTGGATTTTAAGCAAAGCCCGACCCGCAACGCTCCATTAAAGGTGAGGAAAAAGGTGGGTACGGCAGGACGGGGATACAACCCAATCCCACCCATACCCCCCACATCCCACCAGTGAGGAAAAAGGTAGGAACGTCAGGGGATGAGGAGGGTAACACCCATCCTGTCGTGCCTCCCATATCTCACATTCCATAGGAACTCAACCGCCATGAGGCATATTTTAAGCAGACGAACCAGCAACGCTCAAGAGACATCGAGGAAAGGGAGACATGGTAGGTACGGGGGGTCCTATGTCCTGCTGCGCCGCCCACATCCCACCATCCACAGAATCCCAAAAACCGTGAGGCGGTATTTAAGCACCAAGCCCGCAAAGCTCCACAGATGGGGAGGAAAAGGCAGGCACATCAGGGGATGGGGAAAAAACCCAATCCCGCCGTGCCTCCCACATCGCACCATCCGCAGCAACTCAACCGCCCTGAGGTAGCTTTTATGCAAGCAAAGTCGCACTGCTCTAGAGAAGGCGAGGGAAGGGCAGGAGCGTCGAGGGACGACAAAGGAACACCAACCCACCATGCCTCCCACATCCCACCATCCAAGTAACTCTGCCACCAACAGGTGGCCTTTTAAGCAAGCCCGAACCGCAACGCCCCATGAAAGGTGAGGAAAAAGGCGGGCACGACATGGGATGGGGAAAAAACCCAATCCCTCCAATGCCCCCCACATCCCACTGGTGAGGAAAAGGAATTACAGCGTCCCACCACCATGCCTCCCACATCCCACCTTCCGAAGGAACTCAAACGCCATGAGGAAGATTTTAAGCTGACGAACCCACAATGCTCCAGGGAAGTTGAGGAAAAGGAGTCATGACAGGAACGGAGGCCCTATGTCCCGCCGCACCCCCCACATCCCACCATTCAAAAGAACTCAACCACCATTGCGAAACTTTTAACCAAGAACCAGGACACCAACCATGCTCATCTATCATCATCCCATCCAAGTTATATCTGTCTAGTATCACATCGTCTTTTTAGCAAGCCCTTGGAATATGGAACCACAATTGTGCGAGAGAATTCCACCCAAGAAAATAGACGGGGCCCGTACATCAGCACCAACAAAATTCCACTACCAACATGGAGAACTCCAAAGGGACAAGTGAGGGTCTTCCAGTGGAGCTCACCCACCTAGGGATTCTTCGCTAGAGGTATAACCAAGGAGAAAGTCATTCATGGCACTGATTTAATGAGACCCTTCATAGTATCACCATCTTTCGATTAGTTTGTCCTTGTACATGCAGGACCAGATCTTTGAGACAAGAATATGACTAGTGGAAGGATCAGCCATGTAGCATTACCAACAACATCTGCATTGTTTGAGGTATGACTGAGCTGACCACTCAGACCCCAACACAATCCCAAACCATCATCCCGAACATTCAATTCCGTTCGATGAGTTTGTCCTTTGTACATCCACTACCTGATCTTTGAGACAAGCATATGACTAATGGAAGGATCCACCACGTTGCATCACCAACCACGTCTGCAATGTCTGAGGTATGACTGAGCTGACCACTCAGACCCCAACACAAGCCCAAACTATCTTCCCAAATTGTCAGGAACCTGATTTATGGGTCATCACCTCTGCATGATTCTCGAAACCACAATTTTGTGAGAGAATTCAACCCAAGCCTATAAACGGGGAAAGTATATCAGGACCGACAAAATTCCACTACCAATAGGGAGAACTCCGAAGGGACAAGTGAGGGTCTTCTAGGTGGAGCTCACCCACCTGGGGATTCTTTGCTTGATGTATAACCGAGGAGAACGTCAGACTTGTCACAGATTTAATGAGACCCTTAATAGTATCACCATCTTTCGATTAGTTTGTCCCCGTACATGCACAGACTGATCTTTGAGACAAGCATATGACTAGTGTTCTCGACGGATATCCAACCAAGCCAAACCGTGTTCCATCATTCAAATGGAAACATGCACAAGGACCAAATGAAAGCGAGGAGAAATTATACCCCCACTTAGGGATGAGGGTGCCAACAAGACCAACGTTCCCTTCCCAAAAAAGGGAGACCGTAGTATCTTGACAACCATCCACCACTCCCACACAATCGGATAAGCACAACCATCAACCCACACAACTGACCTTGATGCCTCGAGGGAAGCAACCCGAGAGGCATCACAATGCAGCACATGAAGGAAGGGAAAGCACCGCTATGCATGACACAAGGGAAGGATTGATATACCCAACCCACGAGAGCCAACGAGACCAACGTTCCCTTCCCAAAAAAGGGAGACCGCGGTATCTTGACAACCATCCACCACTCCCACACAATAGCGTAAGCACAACCATCAACCCACACAAATGATCGTGCATGACCAGATCTTTGAGACAAGCATATGACTAGTGGAAGGATCAGCCATGTAGAATCACCAACAAAATATGCATTGTTTGAGGTATGACTGAGCAAACCACCCAGACCCCAACACAATCCCAAACCATCGTCCCGAACATTCAATTCCGTTCGATTAGTTTGTCATTTGTACATGCACAACCTGATCTTTGAGACAAGCATATGGATAATGGAAGGATCAACCAGGTTGCATCACCAACCACATCTGCAATGTTTGAGGTATGACTGAGCTGACCACTCAGACCCCAACACAAGCCCAAACTGTCTTCCCAAATCGAAAGGAACCCAATTAATGATTCATCACCTCTGCATGATGCTCAAAACCACAATTTTGCGAGAGAATTCAACCCAAGCATATAAACGGGGCCCGTATATCAGCACCGACAAAATTCCACTACCAACAGGGAGAACTCCGAATGGACAAGTGAGGGTCTTCTAGGTGGAGCTCACCCACCTGGGGATTCTTCGCTTGATGTATAACCAAGGAGAAAGTCAGCCTTGTCACTGATTTAATGAGAACCTTCACAGTATCACCATCTTTCGATTAGTTTGTCCTTGTACATGCACTAACTGATCTTTGAGACAAGCATATGACTAGTGGAAGGATCATTCATGTAGCATCACCAACAACATCTGCATTGTTTGAGGTATGACTGAGCTGACCACTCAGACCCCAACACAAGCCCAAACCGTCATCCTGAACATTCAATTCTGTTCGATTAGTTTGTCCTTTGTATATGCACAACCTAATCTTTGAGACAAGCATATGACTAATGGAAGGATCAGCCAGGTTGCATCACCAACCACATCTGCAATGTTTGAGGTATTACTGAGCTGACCACTCAGACCCCAACACAAGCCCAAACCATCTTCCCAAATCGACAGGAACCCAATTAATGAGTCATCACCTCTGCATGACGCTCGAAACCGCAATTATGCGAGAGAATTCAACCCAAGCATATAAACGGGGCCCTTATATCAGCACCGAAAAAATTCCACTACCAACAGGGAGAACACCGAAGGGACAAGTGAGGGTCTTCTAGGTAGAGCTCACCCACCTGGGGATTCTTCGCTTGATGTATAACCGAGGAGAAAGTCAGCCTTGTCATTGATTTAATGAGGCCCTTCACAGTATCACCATCTTTCGATTAATTTGTCCTTTTACATACACAAACTGATCTTTCAGACAAGCATATGACTAGTGTTCTCAACGGATATCCAACCAAGCCAAACCGTGTTCCATCATTCACATGGAAACATTTCCAAGGACCAAATGAAAGCGAGGAGAAATTAAACCCCCACTTACGGATGAGGGTGCCAACGAGACCAACGTTCCCTTCCCAAAAAAGGGAGACCGCAGTATCTTGACAACCATCCACCACTCCCACAAAATCACGTAAGCACAACCATCAACCCACACAGCTGACCATGACGCCTCGAGGGAAGCAACCAGAGAGGCATCACAATGCAGCACATGAAGGAAGGGAAAGCACCGCTATGCATGACACAAGGGAAGGATTGATATACCCAACCCCCGAGAGCCAACGAGACCAACGTTCCCTTCCCAAAAAAGGGAGACCACAGTATCTTCACAACCATCCACCACTCCCACATAATCATGGAAGCACAACCATCAATCCACACCACTGACTGTGATACCTCGAGGGAAGAAACCCAAGAGGCATCACAATGCAGCACATGAAGGCAGGGAATGCACCGCTATGCATGACACAAGGGAAGGATCAGCCAGATAGCATCACCAACCACTTCTGCATTGTTTGAGGTATGACTGAACTGACCACTCAGACCCCAACACAAGCCCAAACCATCTTCCCAAACCGTCAATTCCTTTCAATTAGTTTGTCCTTTGTACATGCACCAACCTGATCTTCGAGACAAGCATATGACTAGAGGAAGGATCAACCAGGTAGCATCACCAACCACGTCTGCAATGTCTGAGGTATGACTGAGCTGACCACTCAAACCCCAACACAAGCCCAAATGGTCTTCCCTAACCGTCAACCCCAAGGCCCCTTTAAATCGTCTCACTCGGATGTCAGTCCGCAGGATCACACATGCGACAAACCCCAACTCATTGTCATCATTTTTAGAGCGCACTACCTCAGGAAAGACAAGCCCCAAGCACGAAAAAAATCATCAGGAATTCATGGCATTAGGGCGATGCCATTTTCCATGTCACTGGGCATGTCATTGGGTGGCTCTCGGCATGCAGGACAAGACCCACGCCCAGGGGGGGGGGGGTTGCCGACCACTCCCCCCCTAAAGAGACATTTATGCATTTCCAGCCATTCTACCAGGAAACATCGACATTGATGAGGAGACATAATGATGGGTTTAGACCACATTGAGGGAACCGCAGTGCATGAAAGACAACACATGTTGCCTGAAAAGAGCTATGAAACCATAGAAAGGGCCACCGACATGACCCCTTAGGCAAATGAAGTCTGCCGAGGAATTCTCTTTAGGAAGTCATTGTCATTACATACCGGACCAAACAACATATGACAAACCCCACCTTGTCGTCCTTTCTTTCAAGGCACACCACATCCACCAAGTCAAGCCCCGAGGCCCCTTCAAATCTTCTCACTTGGATGGCGTTGTCTCCACGTGATTTTTATTACATCGGGCCTGACACGCGACGCACCCCGGCTCATTGTCATCACTTTTATGGCGCACAAGATCGGACAAGACAAGCCCCAAGCACCGTATGAATCATCAAGATTTCATGGCTTTGCCTGGAGGTCGTTTTTCCATGTCCGTGGGCATGTCACTGGGTGGCTCTGGGCACACAGGACAAGATGCATGCCCAGGGGTGGTCGCCGACCACTCCCCCCCTAAAGAGACATTTATGCATTTCCAACTGTCCCACCAGGAAACATCAGCACTGACGAGGAGACATACTGATGGGTTCAGACAACCCAATGGGAAATACAGTGCATGAAATACAACACATGTTGCCCAAAAAGAGCTACGAAACCATAAAAACAGCCACCAACGTGACCCCTTAGGCACATGAAGGCCGCCGACACGTCATGGCATCCGTCCCGGGTATCATCCAACACCACCGAGAAGACAAGACCCATGTCCAGAGCGGGTCCTCACGCATGAAATGAATTCTATTTAGGTCGTCATTGTCTTTACATACCGAACACAACAACATATGACAAACCCCACCTCGTCGTCCTTCCTTTCAAGGCACGCCGCATGCACCAAGACAAGCCCCGAGACCCCTTCAAATATTCTCACTCAGATTCCATTGTCTGGACGCGATTGTCAGTCCGCAGGATCTCACATGCGACAAACCCCATCTCATTGCCATCGGTTTTATGGCCCACTACCTCGGGCAAGACAAGCCCCAAGCACGGGACGAATCATCAGGCATCACGGAATTGCATCGATTCCATTTTCCATGTCACTGGTCATGTCATTGGGTGGCCCTAGGCACGCAGGAAAAGACCCACGCCCAGGGGGGGTCGCCTACCACTCCCCCCCCTAAAGAGACATTTATGCATTTCTAGCTATTCCACCAGGAAACATCAACACTGACCAGGAGACATACTGATGGGTTTAGACCACCCTGAGGGCACCGCAGCACTTGGAAGACAAAACGTGTTTCCCAAAAAGAGCTATGAAACCATAGGAAGGGCCACCGATGTGACCCCTTAGGCACATGAAGGCCGCCGACACGTCATGGAATCCGTCCCGCGTATCATCCATCACTTAAGAGAAGACACGCCCCATGTCCATAGCGGGTCCCCACGCATGAAAGGAATTCTCTTTATGTGGTCATTGTCATTACATACCGGACCCAACAACATATGGAAAACCCCACCTCACCGTCCTTCCTTTCAAGGCACACTGCATCCACCAAGGCAAGCCCCAAGGCCCCATCAAATCGTCTCACTCGGATGGCGTTGTCTCCACGTGATTGTCAGTACGGAGGACCTGACACGCGACCAAACCCGGCTCATTGTCATCACTTTTATGGAGCACTACCTCGGACAAGACAAGTCGCAAGCACCGGACGAATCATCAAGCTGTCATGGCTTTGTCCGGAGGTCGTTTTTCCATGTCCATGGGCATGTCACTGGGTGGCTCTGGGCACGCAGGACAAGACCCACGCCCAGGGGGGGGGGGTCGCCGACCACTTCCCCCCTAAAGATACATTTAAGCACTTCCAGTTGTCCCACCAGGAAACATCAGCACTGACGAGGAGACATACTGATGGGTTTAGACAACCCATTGGGCACCACAGCGCATGAAAGACAACACGTGGTGCCTTAAAATAGATATGAAACCATAGGAACAGCCACTGATGTGACCATTTAGGCACATCAAGGCCGCCGACACGTAGTAGCATTCGTCCTGGGTATCATCCAACACCGCCGAGAAGACAGGCCCCATGTCCAGAGAGGGTCCTCACGCATGAAATGAATTCTCTTTAGGTGGTCATTGTAATTACATACGGGACACGACAACTTATGACAAACCCCACCTCAACGTCCTTCCTTTCAAGGCATGCCGCATGCACCAAGACGGGCCCCGAGGACCCTTCAAATCGTCTCACTCGGATGCCATTGCCTGGACACGACTGTTAGTCCGTAGGATCACACATGCGACAAACCCCATCTCATTGTCATCGTTTTTAGGGCGCACTACCTCAGGCAAGACAAGCCCCAAGCACGGGACGAATCATCAGGAATTCATGGCATTGCGTCGATGCCATTTTCCATGTCACTGGGCATGTCATTGGGTGGCTCTAGGCACGCAGGACAAGACCCACGCCCAGGGGGGTCGTCGACCACTCCCCCCCTAAAGATACATTTATGCATTTCCAGCTATTCCACCAGGAAACATCAACAGTGACGAGGAGACATACTGATGGGTTTAGACCACCCTAAGGGCACCACAACGCATGAAAGAAAACACGATTTGCCCTAAAAGAGCTATGAAACCATAGGAAGGGCCACCAATGTGACCCCTTAGGCACATGAAAGACGCCGACACGTCATGGCATCCGTCCCGCGTCTCATCCATCACCGCAGAGAAGACATGCCCCATGTCCAGAGCGGGTCCTCACACATGAAAGGAATTATCTTTAGGTGTTCATTGTCATTACATACCGTACCCAACAACATATGACAAACCCCACCATGTCGTCCTTCCTTGCAAGGCACACCACATCCACCAAGGCAAGCCCTGAGGCCCCTTCAAATCGTTCCACTCTGATGGCATTGTCTCCACGTGATTTTCAGTACGTCGGACCTGACACGCGACGCACCCCGACTCATTTCCATCACTTTTATGGTGCATTACCTCAGACAAGACAATCCCCAACACCGTATGAATCATCAAGCTTTCATGGATTTGTCTGGAGGCCGTTTTTCCATGTCTGTGGGCATGTCACTGGGTGGCTCTGGGCACGCAGGACAAGACCCATGCCCGGGGGGGGGGTTGCCGACCACTCCCCCCCTAAAGAGACATTTATGCATTTCCATCTGTCCCACCAGGAAACATCAGCACTAACGAGGAGACATACTGATGGGTTCAGACAACCCAATGGTCACCACAGCGCATTAAAGACAACACGTGTTGCCCTAAAATAGCTACGAAACTATACAAACAACCACCAACGTGACCCCTTAGGCACATGAAGGCCGCAGAAACGTCATGGCATCCGTCCCGGGTATCATCCAACACCGCCGAGAAGACAAGACCCATGTCCAGAGTGGGTCCTCACGCATGAAATGAATTCTATTTAGGTGGTCATTATCTTTACATACCTAACACAACAACATATGACAAACCCCACCTCGACGTCCTTCCTTTCAAGAAAAGCCGCATGCACCAAGATGGGCCCCGAGACCCCTTCAAATCGTCTCACTCGGATGCCATTGTCTGGACGCGACTGTCAGTCCGCAAGATCTCACAGGAGAAAACCCCCATCTCATTGTCATCGTTTTTATGGCGCAGTACCTCGGGAAAGACAAGCCCCAAGCACGGGATGAATCATCAGGCATTCATGGCATTTCGTCGATGCCATTTTCCATGTCACTGGGAATCACATTGGGTGGCTCTAGGAATGAAGGACAAGACCCACGCCCAGGGGGGGTCACCGACCACTCCCCCCCTAAAGAGACATTTATGTATTTCCAGCTATTCCACCAGGAAACATCAACACTGATGAGGAGACATACTGATGGGTTTAGACCACCCTGAGGGCACCGCAGCGCATGAAAGACAACACGTGTTGCCCTAAAAGAGATATGAAACCATAGGAAGGGCCACCGACGTGACCCCTTAGACACATGAAGGCCGCCGACACGTCATGGAATCCGTCCCGCGTATCTTCCATCACCACAGCGAAGACACGCCCCATGTCCAGAGCGGGTCCCCACGCATGAAAGGAATTCTCTTTAGGCAGTCATTGTCATTACATACCAGACCCAACAACATATGACAAACCGTACCTCACTATCCTTCCTTTAAAGGCACACCACATCCACCAAGGCAATCCCTGAGGCCCCTTCAAATCGTCTCACTCGGATGGTGTTGTCTCCACGTGATTGTCAGTACGGAGGACCTGACACGCGACGAAACCCGGCTCATTGTCATCACTTTTATGGCGCACTACCTCGGACAAGACAAGCCCCAAGCACCAGACAAATCATCAATCTATCTTGGCTTTGTCTGGAGGTCGTTTTTCCATGTCTATGAGAATGTCACTGGGTGGCTCTGGGCACGCAGTACAAGACCCGCGCCCAGGGGGGGTCGCCGACCGCTCCCCCCCTAAAGAGACATTTATGCATTTCCAGCTGTCCCACCAGGAAACATCAGCATTGACGAGGAGACATACTGATGGGTTTAGACAATACTGTGGGCACCACAGCGCATGAAAGACAACACGTGTTGACCTAAAAGAGATATGAAACCATAGGAACAGCCACCGATGTGACCCCTTAGGCACATCAAGGCCGCCGACACGTAGTAGCATTTGTCCCGGGTAGCGTCCAACACCGCCGAGAAGACAGGCCCCATGTCCAGAGTGGGTCATCCCGCATGAAATGAATTCTCTTTAGGTGGTCATTGTCATTACATATGGGACACGACAACATATGAAAAACCCCACCTCGACGTCCTTCCTTTCAAGTCACGCCGCATGCACCAAGACGGGCCCCGAGTCCCCTTCAAATCGTCTCATTCGGATGCCATTGTCTTGACGCGACTGTCAGTCCGCAGGATCACACATGCGACAAACCCCGTCTCATTGTCATCGTTTTTAGGGTGCACTACCTCGGGCAAGACAATCCCCAAGCACGGGACGAATCATCAGGAAATCATGGCATTGTGTCGATGCCATTTTCCATGTCACTGGGCATGTCTGTGGGTGGCTCTAGGCATGCAGGACAAGACCCACACCCAGGGGGGGTAGGCGACCACTCCCCCCTAAAGAGACATTTATGCATTTCCAGCTATTCCACCAGGAAACATCAACACTGACGAGGAGACATACTGAGTGGTTTAGACCACCCATAGGGAACCGCAGCGCATGAAAGGCAACACGTGTTGCCCTAAAAGGGCTATGAAACCATAGGAAGGGACACCGACGTGACCCATTTGGCACATGAAGGCCGCCGACACATCATGGCATCCATCCCGCGTATCGTCCAACACCATCGAGAAGACAGGACCCATGTCCAGATCGGGTTCTCATGCATGAAATGAATTATCTTTAGGTGGTCATTGTCTTTGCATACCGGACACAACAACATATGATAAACCCCACCTCAACGTCCTTCCTTTCAAGGCACACCGCATGCACCAAGATGGGCCCCGATGCCCCTTCAAATCGCCTCACTCGGATTCCATTGTCTGGACGCGATTGTAAGTCCGTAGGATCTCACAGGCGACAAACCCCATCTCATTGTCATCAGTTTTATGGAGCACTACCTCGGGCAAGACAAGACCCTAGCACGAGACGAATCATCAGGAATTCAGGGCATTATGTAGATTCCATTTTCCATTTCACTGGGCATGTTATTGGGTGGCTCTAGGCACATAGGACAAGACCCATTCCTAGGGGGGTCGCCGACCACTCCCCCCCTAAAGAGACATTTATGCATTTCCAGCTATCCCACCAGGAAACATCAACACTGACGTGGAGACATACTGATGGGTTTAGACCACCCTGAGGGCACCGCAGCGCATGAAAGACAACACGTGTTGCCCTAATAGAGCTATGAAACCATAGGAAGGGCCACTGACGTGACCCCTTATGAATATGAAGGCCACCGACAAGTCATGGCATCCATCCCGCGTATCGTCGATCACCGCTGAGAAGACACGCCCCATGTCTAGAGCGGGTCCACACTCATGAAAATAATTCTCTTTAGGTGGTCATTTTCATTACATACAGGACCCAACAACATATGAAAAACCCCACCTCGACGTCCTTCCTTTCAAGGCACGCCGAATCCACCAATACATGCCCCGAGGCCCCTTTAAATCGTCTCACTCGGATGGCTTTGTCTCCACGCGATTGTCAGTTCGTCGGACCTAACACGCGACGAACCCCTGCTCATTGTCATCGCTTTTATGGGGCACTACCGCGGGCAAGACAAGCCCCAAGCAAAGGAGGAATCATCAAGCATTCCTGGAATTGTCTAGAGGCCATTTTTCCATGTCCGTGGGCATGTCACTGGGTGGCTCTGGGCACGCAGGACAAGACCCACGCCCATGGGGGGTCACCGACCACTCCCCCCCTAAAGAGACATTTATGCATTTCCAGCTCTCCCACCAGGAAACATCAACACTGACGAGGAGACATACTGAGTGGTTTAGACCACCCAGAGGGAACCGCAGCGCATGAAAGACAACACGTGTTGCACTAAAAGAGCTATGAAACTATAGGAACGACAACCAACGTGACCCCTTAGGCACATGAAGGACACCGACACGTCATGGCATACTTCCCGCGTATCGTCGACCAGCACCGAGATGACAGACCCCATGTCCAGAGCGGGTCCTCATGCATGAAATGAATTCTCTTTAGGTGGTCAGTGTCGTTACATACCGAACCCAACAACATATGAAAAAACCCAGATCGACGTCTTTCCTTTCAAGCCACCCCGCATCCACCAAGACAAGCCTCGAGGCCCCTTCAAATCGTCTCACTCGGATGGCATTGTCTCCACGCGATTGTCGGTACGTAGGACCTCACACGCGACGAACCCCGACTCATTGTCAAAGCTTTTAAGGCGCACTACCCTGGACAAGACAAGCCCCAAGCACCGGACAAATCATCACGCATTCATGGCATTGTCTAGAGGCCATTTTTCCATGTCCGTGGGCATGTCACTGGGTGGCTCGGGGCACGCAGGACAAGACCCATGCCCAGGGATGGGTCGCCGACCACTCCCCACCTAAAGATACATTTATGCATTTACAGCTATCCCACCAGGAAATATCAGCACTGACGAGGAGACATATTGAGTGGTTTAGACCACCCAGAGGGCACCGCTACTCATGAAAGGCAACACGTGTTTCCCTAAAAGAGCTATGAAACCATAGGAACGACCTCCGATGTGACCCCTTAGGCACATGAAGGCCGCCGAAACGTCATGCCAACCGTCCCGTGTGTCGTCGATCACCACCGAGAAGACAGACCCATGTCCAGAGCGGGTCCTCACGCATGAAATGAATTCTCTTTAGGTGGTCATGGTCATTACATACCGGACCCAACATCATATGGAAAACCCCAGATCGGCGTCCTTCCTTTCAAGGCACCCCGCATCCACCAATGCAAGCCTCGATGCCCCTTCAAATCGTCTCACTCGGATGGCATTGTCTCCCCGCGATTGTCAGTACGTAGGATCTGACACGCGACAAACCCCGACTCATTGTCAAAGCTTTTATGGCACACTACCCCGGACAAGACAAGCCCCAAGCACCGGACGAATCATCAAGCATTCATGGGATTGTCTAGAGGCCATTTTTCCATGTCCGTGGGCATGTCATTGGGTGGATCTGGGCGCGCAGGACAAGACCCACGTCCAGGGGGGGTCGCTGACCACTCCCCCCCTAAAGAGACATTTATGCATTTCCAGCTATCCCACCAGGAAACATCATTAGTGACGAGGAGACATACTGAGGGGTTTAGACGTCCCAGAGGGCAGTGCAGCGCATGAAAGACAACACGTGTTGCCCTAAAAGTGTTATGAAACCATAAGAAGGACCACCGACATGACCCCTTAGGCACTTGAAGGCCGCCGACACGTTATGGCATCTGTCCCGTGTATCGTCGATCACCGTCGAGAAGACATTCCCCATGTCCACAGCGGTTCGTCACACATGAAATGAATTCTCTTCAGGTGGTGATTGTCATTACATATAGGAACCAACAACATATGACCAACCACCACCTCCATGTCTTTCCTTTTAAGGCACACCGCATCCACCAAGACAAGCCCCGAGGCCCCTTCAAATCGTCTCACTCGGATGGAATTGTCTCCACGCGATTGTCAGTACGTAGGACCTGACACGCGACGAACCCCGGCTCATTGTCATCGATTTTATGGCGCACTACCCCGGACAAGACAAGCCCCAAGCACTGAACGAATCACCAAGCATTCATGGCATTGTCTAGAGGCCATTTTTCCATGTCTGTGGGCATTTCATTGGGTGGATCTGGGCACGCAGGACAAGACCCACGCCCAGGGGGGTCGTCGACCACTCCCCCCCTGAAGAGACATTTATGCATTTCCAGATATCCCACCAGGAAACATCAACAGTGACGAAGAGACATACTGAGGGGTTTAGACATCCCAGAGGGCAGCGCAGCGCATGAAAGACCACACGTGTGGCACTGAAAAACCTATGAAAATGTAGGAATGACCACCGACGTGACCTCTTAAGCGCAGGAAGGCCACCCACACGTCGTGGAATCCATCTGACGTATCGTCCATCACCGGGGACATGACAAAACCCATGTCCCCAGTCCGTCCTCACGCAAGAATTGAATTTTCTTTAGGTGATTGTCCTTACACACAGGAAATGACAACATATGACAAACCCCATATCAATGCCTTTCCATTGGCAGATTTCAAACCCCATGCCCGCGCCGAATCATCCCACTTGGATGAAATACTCAATCTCAGCCATTCGGGTCTCACTCGCTACAAACCCCAGCTCAAAGTCTTTCCTTTCAAAGTGAACTACTTCCCACAAGCAAAGCCCCGAGTCCACTTCAAATAGTCTCGCTCAGAGGGAACTGTTTAGATGCGATTGTCTGTCCGTAGGACATGGAAGGTGACAAACCATGGATCATTGTCATCGCTTTTCTCACGCACTACCCCAAACAAGACAATCCCCAAGCGCCGGACGAATCATCAAGATTTCATGGAATTGTCTAGAGGCCATTTCTCCACATCCTTGGGCATGTCATTCGGCGGCTCTGGGCACATAGGACATGACCCACGCCAAGGGGGGTCGCCGACCCCTCCCCCCCTTTCCATAGGATGATTGTAAGGCCCTGGAACCAACAAAAAACCCCAGACCAATTCCATTTCTTCTTGAGGGAGCTACGTCTGACAAGAACCAAGCCATCATCGAATCATCCTGCTTGGATGAAATTATCGTTTTCAGACACTATTTTCTCACATGCTACCAACCCCAGCCCAACGTCTTTCCTTTAAAGTCCCACTGCACCTCGCAGGACAAGCCCCGAGTCCCCTTCATATCGCCTCACTCGGACGGCGTTGCCTATAAGTGATTGTCAGGCCTTAGTACCTGATATGCGAACAACCCCCGCTCATTGTCATCCCTTTTCCAGTGCAGTACGTCAGACATGACAAGCCCCAAGGCCTCTATGGATCATCACGCTTGGATGGAAATGTCCATAGGTGGTTTTCCACATCACCGGACATGTCCTTCGACGGCTCAGGGCATGCAGGAGAAGCCGCACACCCAGGGGTGGTCGTAGACCCTGCCTCCCCCTAGAGACATTTGTGCACTTCCAAAAATCCCACCGCGACACATCAACAGTGACAGGGAGAAATTCTTGGGGGGGGGGGGTCAGACGACCCGGAGGGCAACACCGCACAGCTATTCCGTGGAAATTAGAAGCCTCTTCAGCTGCAGACGTCTTTAATCATGGGGAGGGACGGATCGAATAGACCTGACGTTGGATCTCAACGGATCGTGGCAGCAAGGACACTCTCCCCCTTACAATGCCTTGTCGCGTATTTAAGTCGTCTGCAAAGGATTCAACCCGATGCCCGAGTGGAATTGCACTTCAAGGCGTCCGACACGACTCATCTGTCATGCCAGAGCCGCCTTCGACACGTGCCACAAGGGCTGCAAGGGCCCTTAGTAGGGGTTGAGGGGCAGGTGATGGGCACACGCATCACTTTTATCCAGGATTCTGACTTAGAGGCATTTAGTAATAATCCAACGCATGGTACCTTCGCGCCACTAGCTTTTCAACAAAGCGCGATGAACAATTATGCGAATCAACGGTTCCTCTCGTACTGGGTTGAATTACTATCGTGATTCCATCATCAGTAGGGTAAAACTAACCTGTCTCACGACGGTCTAAACCCAGCTCATGTTCCCTATTGGTGGGTGAACAATAAAACACTTGGTGAATTCTTCTTCACAATGATAGGAAGAGCCGACATCGAAGGATCAAAAACCAATGTCGCTATGAGCGCTTGGCTTCCACAAGCCAGTTATCCCTGTGGTAACTTTTCTGACACCTCTAGCTTTAAGTTCCGAAGGTCTAAAGGATCGATAGGCCAGGCTTTCACGGTTCGTATTCATACTGAAAATCAAAATCAAATGAGCTTTTACCCTTTTGTTCCACACGAGATTTTTGTTCTCGTTGAGCTCATCTTAGGACACCTGTGTTATCTTTTAACAGATGTGCCGCCCCAGCCAAACTCCCCACCTGACAATGTCTCCCGCCTGGATCGACCCACAAAGTAAGCCTTCATTCTAAAAGAATGGGTGACTAACCCCGCTTCCGATTCACGGAATAAGTAAAATAACGTTAAAAGTAGTGGTATTTCACTTGTGCCGTTTAAATCTCCCACTTATCCTACACCTCTCAAGTCATTTCACAAAGTCGGACTAGTGTCAAGCTCAACAGGGTCTTCTTTCCCCACTGATTCTGCCAAGCCCGTTCCCTTGGCTGTGGTTTCACTGGATAGTAGACAGGGACAGTGGGAATCTCATTAATCCATTCATGCACATCACTAATTAGATGACGAGACATTTGGCTACCTTAAGAGAGTCATAGTTACTCCCTCTGTTTATCCGCGCTTGGTTGAATTTCTTCACTTTGACATTCAGAGCACTGGGCAGAAATCACATTGCGTGAGCATCCGCTAGGACCATCGCAATGCTTTGTTTTTATTAAACAGTCGGATTCCCCTTGTCCGTACCAGTTCTGAGTCGACTGTTCCATGCCCGGGGAAGGCCCCTGAGGGGGCCATTCCCAATCCATCTCCCAAACAGCTCGCAATGACCCTATCTCGTCATGAGAGCCGCTCGAGCTGTCCACCGACAGCCGACGAGTTCGAGATTGGGACCCCCGCGCCCAGCCCTCAGAGCCAATCCTTTTCCCGAGGTTATGGATCCATTTTGACGACTTCCCTTGCCTACATTATTCCATTGACCAGAGGCTGTTCACCTTGGAGACCTGATGCAGTTATGAGTACGACCGGGCATGGAAGGCACTCGATCATCCGGATTTTCAAGGGCCGCCGAGGGCACATCGGACACCACGCGACATGCGGTGCTGTTCCATCCACTGGACCCTACCTCTGGCTAAACCGTTTCCAGGGTGGGCAGGCTGTTAAATAGAAAAGATAACTCTTCCCAAGGACCCCAGCGGCATCTACGAACTCCCTAACATTTCCATCAACCACCACATCCAGCCACGCCTCCCACATCCCACCATCCACAGGATCCCACAAACCGTGAGGCGGTATTTAAGAACCAAGCCCGCAATGCTCCACAAACGGGGAGGAAAAGGAAGACACATCAGGGGATGGGGCAAAAAGCCAATCCTGCCGCCCCTCCCATATCCCACCATCTGCAGGAACTCAACCACCCAAAGGCAGCTTCTAAGCAAGCAAAGACGCACTGCTCTAGAGAAGGTGAGGGAAGGGCAGGAGCATCGAGGGATGACAAAGGAACACCAACCCAACATGCCACCCACATCCCACCATCCAAGGAACTCCGCCACCAACAGGTGGCCTTTTAAGAAAGCCCCAACCGCAACGCTCCATGAAAGGTAAGGAAAAAGGCGGGCACGGCATGGGACGGGTCAAAAACCCAATCCCTCTAATGCCCCCACATCCCACCAGTGAGGAAAAGAAATTACAGCATCCCACCGCCATGCCTCCCACATCCCACCTTCCTAAGGAACTCAACCGCCATGAGGCAGATTTTAAGCAGACGAACCCACAACGCTCCAGGGACGTTGAGGAAAAGGAGTCATGACAGGAACGAAGGCCCTATGTCCCGCCGCACCCCCCACATCCCACCATTCAAAAGAACTCAACCACTGTTGAGAAACTTTTATCCAAGAACCAGGACACCAACCATGCTCATCTATCATCATCCCATCAAAGTTATATTTTTCTAGTATCGCATCATCTTTTTAGCAAGCCCTTGGAAGCCGGAACCGAAATTGTGCGAGAGAATTCAACCCAAGCATATAGACGAGGCCCGTACATCACTGATTTAATGAGACCCTTCACAGTATCACCATCTTTCGATTAGTTTGTCCTTGTACATGCACTAACTGATCTTTGAGACAAGCATATGACTAGTGGAAGGATCGGCCATGTAGCATCACCAACAACATCTGCATTGTTTGAGGTATGACTGAGCTGACCACTCAGACCCCAACACAAGCCCAAACCGTCGTCCCGAACATTCAATTCCGTTCGATTAGTTTGTCCTTTGTACATGCACTAACTGATCTTTGAGACAAGCATATGACTAATGGAAGGATCAGCCAGGTTGCATCACCAACCACATCTGCAATGTTTGAGGTATGACTGAGCTAACCACTCAGACCCCAACAAAAGCCCAAACTGTCTTCCCAAATCGACATGAACCCAATTAATGAGTCATCACCTCTGCATGATGCTCGAAACTGCAATTATGCGAGAGAATTCAACCCAAGCATATCAACGGGGCCCTTATATCAGCACCGACAAAATTCCACTACCAACAGGGAGAACTCCGAAGGGACAAGTGAGGGCCTTCTAGGTGGAGCTCACCCACCTGGGGATTCTTCGCTTGATGTATAACCGAGGAGAAAGTCAGCCTTGTCACTGATTTAATGAGGCCCTTCACAGTATCACCATCTTTCGATTAGTTTTTCCTTGTACAAGCACAAACTGAACTTTGAGACAAGCATATGACTAGTGTTCTCAATAGATATCCAACCAAGCCAAACCGTGTTCCATAATTCACATGGAAACATGCACAAGGACCAAATGAAAGTGAGGAGAAATTAAAACCCCACTTATGGATGAGGGTTCCAACGAGACCAACGTTCCCTTCCCAAAAAAGGGAGACCATAGTATCTTGACAACCATCCACCACTCCCACACAATTGCATAAGCACAACCATCAACCCGCAAAACTGACCGTGACGCCTCTAGGGAAGCAACCCGAGAGGCATCACAATGCAGCACATGAAGGCAGGGAAAGCACCTCTATGCATGACACAAGGGAAGGATTGATATACCCAACCCCCGAGAGCCAACGGGACCAACATTACCTTCCCAAAAAAGGGAGACCGCAGTATCTTGACAATCATCCACCACTCCCACACAATCGCGTAAGTACAACCATCAACCCACACAACTGATCATGCAGGACCTGATCTTTGAGACAAGCATATGACTAGTGGAAGGATCAACCATGTAGCATCACCAACAACATCTGCATTGTTTGAGGTATAACTGAGCTCACCACTCAGACCCCAACACAAGCCCAAACTGTCGTCCCGAACATTCAATTCCATTCGATTAGTTTGTCCTTTGTACATGTACAACCTGATCTTTGAGACAAGCATATGACTAATGGAAGGATCAGCTAGGTTGCATCACCAACCACATCTGCAATGTTTGAGGTATGACTGAGCTGACCACTCAAACCCCAACACAAGTCCAAACCTTCTTCCCAAATCGACAGGAACCCAATTAATGATTCATCACCTCTGCATGATGCTCGAAACCACAATTGTGCGAGAGAATTCAACCCAAGCATATAAATGGGGCCCGTATATCAGCACCGACAAAATTCCAGTACCAACAGGGAGAACTCTGAAGGGACAAGTGAGGGTCTTCTAGGTGGAGCTCACCCACCTGGGGATTCTTCGCTTGATGTATAACCGAGGAGAAAGTCAGCCTTGTCACTGATTTAATGAGACCCTTCAAAGTATCACCATCTTTCGATTAGTTTGTCCTTGTACATGCACTAACTGATCTTTGAGACAAGCATATGACTAGTGGAAGGATTAGCCATGTAGCATCACCAACAACATATTAATTGTTTAAGGTATGACTGAGCTGACCACTCAGACCCCAACACAAGCCCAAACCATTTTTCCGAACATTAAATTCCATTCGATTAGTTTGTCCTTTGTACATGCACAACCTGATCTTTGAGACAAGCATATGACTAATGGAAGGGTCAGCCAGGTTGCATCACCAACCACATCTGCAATGTTTGAGGTATGACAGAGCTGACCACTCAGACCCCAACACAAGCCCAAATCGTCTTCCTAAATCGACAAGAACCCAATTAATGAGTCATCACCTCTGCATGATGCTCGAAACCGCAATTATGCGAGAGAATTCAACCCAATCATATAAACGGGGCTCGTATATCAGCACCAACAATATTCCACTACCAACAGGGAGAACTCCGAAGGGAAAGTGAGGGTCTTCTAGGTGGAGCTCACCCACCTGGGGATTATTTGCTTGATGTATAACCGAGGAGAAAGTCAGCCTTGTCACTGATTTAATGAGGCCCTTCACATTATCACCGTCTTTCGATTAGTTTGTCCTTGTACATGCACAAACTGATCTTTGAGACAAGCATATGACTAGTGTTCTCAACAGATATCCAACCAAGCCAAACCGTGTTCCATCATTCACATGGAAACATGCACAAGGACCAAATGAAAGCGAGGAGAAATTAAACCCCCACTTACGGATGAGGGTGCCAATGAGACCAACGTTCCCTTCCCTAAAAAGGGAGACCGCAGTATCTTGACAACCATCCACCACTCCCACACAATCACGTAAGCACAACCATCAACCCACACAACTGACCATGATGCCTCGAGGGAAGAAACCTGAGAGGCATCACAATGTAGCACATGAAGGAAGGGAAAGCATCGCTATGCATGACACAATGGAAGGATTGATATACCCAACCCCCGAGAGTCAACGAGACCGACATTCCCTTCCCAAAAAAGGGAGACCGCAGTATCTTGACAACCATCCACCACTCCTACACAATCACGTAAGCACAACCATCAACCCACACAACTGACCGTGACGCCTCGAGGGAAGAAACCCAAGAGGCATCAAAATGCAGCACATGAAGGCAGGGAATGCACCGCTATGCATGACACAAGGGAAGGATCATCCAGGTAGCATCACCAACCACTTCTGCATTGTTTGAGGTATGACTGAACTGACCACTCAGACCCCAACACAAGCCCAAACCATCTTCCCGAACCATCAATTCCTTTCAATTAGTTTGTCCTTTGTACATTCACCAACCTGATCTTCGAGACAAGCATATGACTAGAGGAAGGATCAACCAGGTAGCATCACCAACCACGTCTGCAATGTCTGAGGTATGAATGAGCTGACCAATCAGACCCCAACACAAGCCCAAACGGTCTTCCCTAACCATCAACCCCGAGGCCCCTTCAAATCGTCTCACTCAGATGTCAGTCCGTAGGATCACACATGCGACAAACCCCAGCTCATTGTCATCGTTTTTAGAGCGTACTACCTCAGGAAAGACAAGCCCCAAGCACGTGACAAATCATCAGGCATTCATGGCATTAGGTCGATGCCATTTTCCATGTCACTGGGCATGTCATTGGGTGGCTCTCGGCACACAGGACAAGACCCAGCCTAGGGGGGGTCGCCGACCACTCCCCCCCTAAAGAGACATTTATGCATTTCCAGTGATTCCACCAGGAAACATCAACATTGACGAGGAGACATACTGATGGGTTTGGACCACATTGAGGGAACCGAAGCGCATGAAAGACAACACGTGTTGCCCGAAAAGAGCTTTGAAACCATAGAAAGGGCCACTGACATGACCCCTTAGGCACATGAAGGCCGTCGAGGAATTCTCTTTAGGCAGTCATTGTCATTACATACCGGACCCAAAAACATATGACAAACCCCACCTCGTCATCCTTCCTTTCAAGGCACACCGCATCCACCAAGGCAAGCCCCAAGGACCCTTCAAATCGTCTCACTCGGATGGCGTTGTCTCCACATCATTGTCAGTACATCGGACCTGACACGCGATGCACCCCGGCTCATTTTCATCACTTTTATGGCGCACAATCTCGGACAAGACAAGCCCCAAGCACCGTACGAATCTTCAAGATTTCATGGCTTTGCCTGGAGGTCATTTTTCCATGTCCGTGGACATGTCACTGGGTGGATCTATGCATGCAGGACAAGACCCACGCCCGGGGGGGGGGGGGTCGCCGACCACTCCCCCCCTAAAGAGACATTTATGCATTTCCAACTGTCCCACCAGGAAACATCAGCACTGACGAGGAGACATACTGATGGGTTCAGACAACCCAATGGGCAACGCAGCGCATGAAAGACAACATGTGTTGCCCAAAAAGTGCTACGAAACCATACGAACAGCCACCAATGTGACCCCTTAGGCACATGAAGGCTGTCGACACGTCATGACATCCGTCCCGGGTATCATCCAGCACCGCTGAGAAGACAGGACCCATGTCCAGAGCGGGTCCTCATGCATGAAATGAATTCTCTTTAGGTCGTCATTGTCTTTACATACTGAACACAACAACACATGACAAACACCACCTCGTCATCCTTCCTTTCAAGGCACGCCACATGCACCAAGACGAGCCCCGAGACCCCTTCAAATCGTCTCACTCGGATTCCATTGTCTGGACACGACTGTCAGTCCACAGGATCTCACATGCGACAAACCCCATCTCATTGCCATCAGTTTTATGGCGCACTACCTCGGGCAAGACAAGCCCCAAGCACGGGACGAATCATCAGGCATTCATGGCATTGCGTCGATTCCATTTTCCATGTCACTGGGTATCACATTGGGTGGCTCTAGGCACGCAGGACAAGACCCACACCCAGGGGGGGTCGTCGACCACTCCCCCCCTAAAGAGACATTTATGCATTTCCAGCTATTCCACCAGGAAACATCAACACCGACGAGGAGACATACTGATGGGTTTAGACCACCCTGAGGGCACCGTAGAGCATGAAAGACAACACGTGTTGCCCTAAAAGAGCTATGAAACCACAGGAAGGGCCACCGACGTGACCTCTTAGGCATATGAAGGCCGCCGGCACGTCATGGCATTCGCCCCGCGTATCATCCATCGCCATAGTGAAGACACGCCCCATGTCCAGAGCGGGTCCCCACGCATGAAAGGAATTTTCTTTAGGCGGTCATTGTCATTACATACCGGACCCAACAACATATGACAAACCTCACCTCACTGTCCTTCCTTTCAAGGCACACCGCATCCACCAAGGCAAGCCATGAGGCCCCTTCAAATCGTCTCACTCGGATGGCGTTGTCTCCATGTGATTGTCAGTACGGAGGACCTGACACGCGATGAAACCCGGCTCATTGTCATCACTTTTATGGCACACTACCTCGGACAAGACAAGCCCCAAGCACCGGACGAATCATCAAGCTGTCTTGGCTTTGTCCGGAGGGAATTTTTCCATGTCCGTGGGCATGTCACTGGGTGGCTCTGGGAACACAGGACAAGACCCGTGCCCAGGGGGATTGCCGACCACTCCCCCCCTAAAGAGACATTTATGCATTTCCAGCTATCCCACCAGGAAACATCAGCACTGACGAGGAGACATACTGATGGGTTTATACAACCCTGTGGGCACCACAGTGCATGAAAGACAACACGTGTTTCCCTAAAAGAGATATGAAACCATAGGAACAGCCACCTATGTGACCCCTTAGGCACATCAAGGCCGCCGACATGTAGTATCATTCGTCCCGGGTAGCGTCCAACACCATCGAGAAGACATGCCCCATGTCCAGAGCGGGTGCTCACGCATGAAATGAATTCTATTTAGGTGGTCATTGTCATTACATATGGGACACAACAACATATGAAAAACCCCACCTTGAAGTCCTTCCTTTCAAGGCATGCCGCATGCACCAAGACGGGCCCCGGGGCCCCTTCAAATCGTCTCACTCGGATGCCATTGTTTGGACGCGACTGTCAGTCCGCATGATCACACATGCGACAAACCCCATCTCATTGTCATCGTTTTTAGGGTGCACTACCTCGGGAAAGACAAGACCCAAGCACGGGATGAATCATCAGGAATTCATGGCATTGTGTCGATGCCATTTTCCATGTCACTGGGCATCACATTGGGTGGCTCTAGGCATACAGGACAAGACCCATGCCCAGGGCGGGGGGGTCGCCGACCACTCCCCCCCTAAAGAGACATTTATGCATTTATATCTATTCAACCAGGAAACATCAACACTGACGAGGGGACATACTGAGTGGTTTAGACCACCCAGAGGGAACTGCAGCGCATGAAAGGCAACACGTGTTGCCCTAAAAGGGCTATGAAACCATAGGAAGGGACACTGACGTGACCCCTTAGGCACATGAAGGCCGTCGACACATCATGGCATCTGTCCCGCGTATCATCCAACACCACGGAGAAGACAGGACCCATGTCCAGAGCAGGTCCTCATGCATGAAATGAATTCTCTATAGGTGGTCGTCGTCTTTACATACCGGACACAACAACATATGACAAACCCCACCTCGACGTCCTTCCTTTCAAGGCACGCCGCATGAACCAAGACGGGCCCCGAGGCCCCTTAAAATTGCCTCACTCGGATGCCATTGTCTGAACGCGATTTTCAGTCCGTAGGATCTCACAGGCGACAAACCCCATCTCATTGTCATCGGTTTTATGGCGCACTACCTCGGGTAAGACAAGACCCTAGCACGGGACGAATCATCATGAATTCAGGGCATTGCGTCTATGCCATTTTCCATGTCACTGGGCATGTCATTGGGTGGCTCTAGGCACGCAGGACAAGACCCACGCCCAAGGGGGTCGCCGACCACTCCCCCCCTAAATATACATTTATTCATTTCCATCTATCCCACCAGGAAACATCAACACTAACGAAGAGACATACTAATGGGTTTAGACCACCCTGAGGGCACCGCAGCGCATGAAAGACAACACGTGTTGCCCTAAAAGAGCTATGAAACCATAGGAAGGGCCACCGACGTGACCCCTTATGCACATGAAGGCCACCGACAAGTCATGGCATCCATCCCGCGTATCGTCGATCACCGCCGAGAAGACACACCCCAAGTCCAGAGCGGGTCCTCACTCATGAAAAGAATTCTCTTTAGGTGGTAATTGTCATTACATATAGGAACCAACAACATATGAAAAACCCCACCTCGACGTCCTTCCTTTCAAGGCACGCCGAATCCACCAAGACATGCCCCGAGGCCCCTTCAAATCACCTCACTCGGATGGCTTTGTCTCCATGCGATTGTCAGTTCGTCAGACCTGACACGCGATGAACCCCGGCTCATTGTCATCGCTTTTATGGGGCACTACCGCGGGAAAGACAATCCCCAAGCATAGGAAGAATCATCAAGAATTCATGCCATTGTCTAGAGGCCATTTTTCCATGTCCGTGGGCATGTCACTGGGTGGCTCTGGGCACGCAGGGCAAGACCCACGCCCAGGGGGGGTTGCCGACCACTCCCCCCCTAAAGAGACATTTATGCATTTCCAGCTCTCCCACCAGCAAACATCATCACTGAAGAGGAGACATACTGAGTGGTTTAGACCACCCATAGGGAACCGCCGTGCATGAAAGACAACACGTGTTGCCCTAAAAGAGCTATGAAACCATAGGAACGACAACCGACGTGGCCCCTTAGGCACATGAAGGCCGCCGACACGTCATGGCATCCTTCTCGCGTATCGTCGACCACCGCCGAGAAGACAGACCCCATGTCCAGAGTGGGTCCTCACGCATGAAATGAATTCTCTTTAGGTGGTCAGTGTCGTTACATACCGAACCCAACAACATATGACAAACCCCAGCTCGATGTCCTTCCTTTCAAGGCACCCCGCATCCACCAAGACAAGCCTCGAGGCCCCTTCAAATCATCTCACTCGGATGGAATTGTCTCCATGCGATTGTCGGTACGTAGGACCTCACACACGACGAACCCCAGCTCATTGTCAAATCTTTTAAGGCGCACTACCCCGGACAAGACAAGCCCCATGCACCGGACGAATCATCACACATTCATGTAATTATCTAGAGGCCATTTTTTCATGTCCGTGGGCATGTCACTGGGTGGCTCGGGGCACGCAGGACAAGACCCACGCCCAGGGGGGGGTCACCGACCACTCCCCCCCTAAAGAGACATCTATGCATTTACAGCTATCCCACCAGGAAACATCAGCACTGATGAGGAGACATACTGAGTGGTTTAGACCACCGAGAGGGCACCGCAGCTCATGAAAGACAATATGTGTTTCCCTAAAAGAGCTATGAAACCATAGGAACGACCACCGATGTGACCCCTTAGGCACATGAAGGCCACCGACACGTCATGGCATCCCTCCCGCGTGTTGTCGACCACCGCCGAGAAGACAGCCCCATGTCCAGAGCGGGTCCTCACGCATGAAATGAATTCTCTTTAGGTGGTCATGGTCGTTACATACCGGGCCCAACAACATATGGAAAACCCCAGCTCGGCGTCCTTCCTTTCAAGGAACCCTGCATCCACCAATTCAAGCCCCGATGCCCCTTCAAATCGTCTCACTCATTTGGAATTGTCTCCATGCGATTTTCAGGACGTAGGACCTGACACGCGACGAACCCCGAATCATTGTCAAATATTTTATGGCGCACTACCCCGGACAATACAAGCCCCAAGCACCGGACGAATCATCAAGCATTCATGGGATTTTCTAGAGGCCATTTTTCCATGTCCGTGGGCATGTCATTGGGTGGCTCTGGGCACGCAGGACAAGACCCACGCCCAGGGGGGTTCGCCGACCACTCCCCCCCTAAAGAGACATTTATGAATTTCTAGATATCCCACCAGGAAACATCATCAGTGATGAGGAGAAATACTGAGGGGTTTAGACGTCCCATAGGGCAGCGTAGCGCATGAAAGACAACACGTGTTGCCCTAAAAGTGCTATGAAACCATAGGAACGACCACTGACGTGACCCCATAGATCCTTGAAGGCTGCCGACACGTCATGGCATCCGTCCTGCGTATCGTCGATCACCGCCGAGAAGACATTCCCCATGTCCACAGCGGGTCCTCACGCATGAAATGAATTCTCTTCAGGTGGTGATTGTCGTTACATATAGGACCCAACAACATATGACCAAGCACCACCTCCATGTCTTTCCTTTTAAGGCACACTGCATCCACCAAGACAAGCCCCGAGGCCCCTTCAAATCATCTCACTCAGATGGCATTGTCTCCACGCGATTGTCAATACGTAGGACCTGACACGCGACGAACCCCGGCTCATTGTCATCGCTTTTATGGCGCACTACCCTGGACAAGGCAAGCCCCAAGCACCGGACGAATCACCAAGCATTCATGGCATTGTCTAGAGGCCATTTTTTCATGTTCGTGGGCATGTCATTGGGTGGATCTGGGCACGCAGGACAAGACCCACGCCCAGGGGGGGTCGCCGACCACTCCTCCCCCTGAAGAGACATTTATGCATTTCTAGATATCCCACCAAGAAACATCAACAGTGACGAGGATACATACTGAGGGGTTTAGACATCCCAGAGGGCAGCGCAGCGCATGAAAGACCACACGTGTGGCACTGAAAAACCTATGAAAATGTAGGAATGACCACCGACATGACCCCTTCAGCGCAGGAAGGCCACCCACACGTCGTGGCATCCGTCCGACGTCTCGTCCATCACCGGGGACATGACAAAACCCATGTCCCCAGTCCGTCCTCATGCAAGAATTGAATTTTCTTTTGGTGATTGTCCTTACATACAGGAAACGACAACATATGACAAACCCCAGTTGAATGCCTTTCCATAGGCTGATTGCAAACCCCTAGCCCACGCCGAATCATCCCACTTGGATGGCATTCTCAATCTCATCCATTGGGGT
>OY728147.1:455863994-455878994 GCA_963277665.1 Viscum album
CCCAGGCCTTTGATCCATTACGACCTGGATCTCAAATTCATGTGCCCACACATTTGAGTTTCATACCACTCAAACAACCAACAGACAATCTTGAATCTCGCCGCATATCAGGGCCATCCACTTACCACTTGGATCATAACCTGCCACAATTCTCCATATATGCACTAGTATACCCAATTTCAATCAATCATTTCATAAACTCCAAACAGAGCCTTCACCGACATGATGCATGCAGAATCTAAATTCCCAGAAGTAAATTTCATGGAATGTGGGAACAAACCTTTGGGAAACACGCAACCGAGGGACTATCAAGGGCCACACATCACCACCATGCACTAACATTCGATGGGGTCACAACATTCGATCTTCGCTCATCATTGATAATAATTTTTAGCCCGAAACCTGATCATTTAGGATCGAACTACCCAACATTTTATAGGATCTCCCTATAAAGAGTCTTCACCTCTCAATGATGCTCAAGTACACCGCGCAGAACAAATAGATACGACTTAGAACACTTCTTTTATTCCAGAGACAAGAATGAATCATCATCGACAAGGTCTCAGCATTCATTCCTTCCTTTACCCAGCACCGATGAGAATAGCCAAACCGATCCCTTCCCATGAATCCACAGGATCCCGGTTAATGAGTCATCACCTCCGCATGACGCTCATGTATCTTGAAGAAACAGTAGATACACATTCTCAAGCCACCCTTATGAACATCATCACCCAAGTCATGACTAAGGAGCAAGACACCCCAACTTGTCCAATAATGAACCATGGCAACCGTTTCCCTGGTGGTGTGAGTTTTTCAGGACCCAAATAACTCACAGGTGGCCCCGACAATGCGTTGGGAAAAGCACTCCCTCAAATCATTTCCCAAGGCAGCTTGCTACGGTTCGCATGGAATATCATTGAATGGGGGTCCTATGTCCCGCCGCGCCGCCCACATCCCACCATCCACAGGATCCCACAAACCGTGAGGCGGTATTTAAGCACCAAGCCCGCAATGCTCCACAGACGGGGAGGAAAAGGAAGGCACATCAGGGGATGGGGCAAAAACCCAATCCCTCCGTACCTCCCACATCCCACCATCTGCATCAACTCAACCAACCTGAGGCAGCTTTTAAGCAAGCAAAGCCTCGCTGCTCTAGAGAAGGTGAGGGAAGGGCAGGAGCGTCGAGGGACGACAAAGGAACACCAACCCGCCATGCCTCCCGCATCCCACCATCCAAGGAACTCCGCCACCAACAGATGGCCTTTTAAGCAATCCTGAACCGCAATGCTCCATGAAAGGTGAGGAAAAAGGTGGGCACGACATGGGATGGGAAAAAAACTCAATCCCTCCAATGCCCCCCACATCCCACCGGTGAGGAAAAGTAATTACAGCATCCCACCACTATGCCTCCCACATTCCACCTTCCGAAGTAACTCAACCGCCATGAGGTAGATTTTAAGCAGACGAACCCACAACGCTCCAGGGACGTTGAGGAAAAGGAGTCATGACAGGAACGGAGGCCCTATGTCCCGCCGCACCCCCCACATCCCACCATTCAAAAGAACTCAACCACCGTTGCGAAACTTTTAACAAAGAACCAGGACACCAACCATGCTCATCTATCATCATCCCATCCAACTTATATCTGTCTAGTATCGCATCATCTTTTTAGAAAGCCCTTGGAAGAAGGAACCGCAATCGTGTGAGAGAATTCAACCCAATCATATAGACAGGGCCCGTACATCAGCACCAACAAAATTCCACTACCAATAGGGAGAACTCCAAAGGGACAAGTGAGGGTATTCTAGATGGAGCTCACCCACCTAGGGATTCTTCTCTTGAGGTATAACCAAGGAGAAAGTCACCCCTGGCACTGATTTAATGAGACCCATCACAGTATCACCATCTTTCGATTAGTTTGTCCTTGTACATGCATGACCTGATCTTTGAGACAAGCATATGACTAGTGGAAGGATCAGCCTTGTAGCATCACCAACAACATCTGCATTGTTTGAGGTATGACTGAGCTGACCACTCAGACCCCAACACAAGCCCAAACCATCATCCCTAACATTCAATTCTGTTCGATTAGTTTGTCCTTTATACATGCACAACCTGATCTTTGAGACAATCATATGAATAATGGAAGGACCATCCAGGTAGCATCACCAACCACATCTGCAATGTTTGAGGTACGACTGAGCTGACCACTCAGACCCCAACACAAGCCCAAACCGACTTCCCAAATCGAAAGGATCCCAAATAATGAGTCATCACCTCTACATGATGATCGTGTATCTTACAGAAACAATAGATACACATTCTCAAGCCACCCTTATGAACATCATCACCCAAGGCATGACTGAGGAGGAAGGCACCCCAACTTGTCCAATATTGAACCATGGCAATCATTACACTGTTGGTATGAGTTTATCAGGACCCAAATAACTCGCACGTGGCCCCAACAATGCATTGAGCAAAGCACTCACGCCAATCATTGCCCAAGGCAACTTGCTATGGTTCGCATGGAATATCACTGAATGAGAAATTTAGGAGCACGCTCTTGCATCCTGGTGATACCGACGGTTTTGCGTTTGAACCACTACCAAAATTCCACAACACTCCAGAGAAGTTGAGGAAAAGGCGGGTACAACAAGGGATGACAAAGGAACCCAATCCCACCATGCCTCCCACATCCCTACATCTGCAAAACTCAACCACACTCAGTGGCTTTTAAGCAAAGCCCAACCCGCAACGCTCCATGAAAGGTGAGGAAAAAGGTGGGTACGACAGAACGGGGAAACGACCCAATCCCGCCCATACCCCCCACATCCCACCAATGATGGAAATGGTAGGAACGTCAGGGGATGAGGAGGGAAACCCCCATCCCGTCGTGCCTCCCACATCACACATTCCGTAGGAACTCAACCGCCATGAGGCAACTTTTAAGCAGACGAACCAGCAACGCTCAAGAGAAGTCGAGGAAAGGGAGTCATGGTAGGTACGGGGGTCCTATGTCCCGCCGCGCCTCCCACATCCCACCATCCACAGGATCCCACAAACTGTGAGGCGGTATTTAAGCACCAAGCCCACAATGCTCCATAGACGGGGAGGAAAAGGCAGGCACGTCAGGGGATGGGGCAAAAACCCAATCCCGCCGCGCCTCCCACATCCCACCATCCGCAGCAACTCAACCGCCCTGAGGTAGCTTTTAAGCAAGCAAAGCCGCACTGTTCTAGAGAAGGCGAGGGAAGGGAAGGAGCGTCGAGGGACGACAAAGAAACACCAACCCACCATGCCTCCCACATCCCACCATCCAAGGAACTCTTCCACCAATAAGTGGCCTTTTAAGCAAGCCCGAACCACAACACTCCATGAAAGGTGAGAAAAAAGGCGGGCACGACATGGGACGGGGCAAAAACTCAATCCCTCCAATGCCCCCCCACATCCCACCGGTGAGGAAAAGGAATTACAGCGTCCCACCACCAACCCTCCCACATCCCACCTTCCGAAGGAACTCAACCGCCATGAGGCAGATTTTAAGCATATGAACCCACAACGCTCCAGGGACATTGAGGAAAAGGAGTCATGACAAGAACGTAGGCCCTATGTCCCGCCACACCCTCCACATCCCACCGTTCAAAATAAATCAACCGTCGTTGCAAAACTTTTAACCAAGAACCAGGACACCAACCATGCTCATTTATCATCATCCCATCCAAGTTATACTTGTCTAGTATCGCATTGTCTTTTTAGAAAGCCCTTGGAAGACGGAACCACAATTGTGCGAGAGAATTCAACCCAAGAAAATAGACGGGGCTCGTACATCAGCACCAACAAAATTCCACTACCAATAGGGAGAACTCCAAAGGGATAAGTGAGGGTCTTCCAGTGGAGCTCCCCCACCTGGAGATTCTTCTCTAGAGGTATAACCGAGGATAAAGTCATTCGTGGCACTGATTTAATGAGACCCTTCACAGTATCACCATCTTTCAATTAGTTTGTCCTTGTACATACAGGACCTGATCTTTGAGACAAGCATATGACTAGTAGAAGGATCAGCCATGTAGCATCACCAAAAACATCTGCATTGTTTGAGGTATGACTGAGCTGACCACTCAGACCCCAACACAAGCCCAAACCGTCGTCCCGAACATTCAATTCCGTTCGATGAGTTTGTCCATTGTACATGCACTACCTGATCTTTGAGACAATCATATGACTAATGGAAGGATCTGCCACATTGCATCACCAACCACATATGCAATGTTTGAGGTATGACTTAGCTGACCACTCAGACCCCAACACAGGCCCAAACCATCTTCCCAAATTGACAGGAACCCGATTAATGGGTCATCACCTCTGCATGACGCTCGGAAACGCAATTGTGCGAGAGAATTCAACCTAATCATATAAACGGGGACCGTATATCAGGACCGACAAAATTATACTACCAACAGGGAGAACTCCGAAGGGACAAGTGAGGGTCTTCTAGGTGGAGCTCACCCACCTGGGGATTCTTTGCTTGATGTATAACCGAGGATAACATCAGACTTGTCACTGATTTAATGAGACCCTTCACAATATCACCATCTTTCAATTAGTTTGTCCCTGTACATGCACAGACTGATCTTTGAGACAAGCATATGACTAGTGTTCTCAACAGATATCCAACCAAGCCAAACCGTGTTCCATCATTCACATTCAAACATGAACAAGGACCAAATGAAAGCGAGGAGAAATTAAACCCCCACTTACGGATGAGGGTGCCAACGAGACAAACGTTCCCTTCCCTAAAAAGGGAGACCACAGTATCTTGCCAACCATTCACCACTCCCACACAATCGCGTAAGCACAACCATCAACCTACACAACTGACCGTGACACCTTGAGGGAAGCAACCCGAGAGGCATCACAATGCTTTACATGAAGGCAGGGAAAGCACCGCTATGCATGACACAAGGGAAGGATTGATATACCCAACCCCCGAGAGCCAACGAGACCAACGTTCCCTTCCCAAAAAAGGGAGACCGCAGTATCTTGACAACCATCCACCACTCCCACACAATCACGTAAGCACAACCATCAACCCACACAACTGATCGTGCAGGACATGATCTTTGAGACAAGCATATGACTAGTGGAAGGATCATCCATGCAGCATCACCAACAACATCTGCATTGTTTTAGGTATGACTGATCTCACCACTCAGACCCCAACACAAGCCCAAACTGTCATCCCAAACATTCAATTCTGTTCGATTAGTTTGTCCTTTGTACATGCACAACCTGATCTTTGAGACAATCATATGAATAATGGAAGGATCAACCAGGTTGCATCACCAACCACATCTGCAATGTTTGAGGTATGACTGAGCTAACCACTCAGACCCCAACACAAGCCCAAACCGTCTTCCCAAATCGATAGGAACCCATTTAATGATTCATCACCTCTGCATGATGCTCGAAACTGCAATTGTGCGAGAGAATTCAACCCAAGCATATAAACAGGTCCCGTATATCAGCACCGAAACAATTCCACTACCAACAGGGAGAACTTCGAAGGGACATGTGAGGGTCTTCTAGGTGGAGCTCACCCACCTGGGGATTCTTCGCTTGATGTATAACGGAGGAGAAAGTCAGCCTTGTCACTGATTTAATGAGACCCTTCACAGTATCACCATCTTTCGATTAGTTTGTCCTTGTACATGCACTAACTGATCTTTGAGAAAAGCATATGACTAGTGGAAGGATCAACCATGTAGCATCACCAACAACATCTGCATTGTTTGAGGTATGACTGAGCTGACCACTCAGACCCCAACACAAGCCCAAACCGTCGCCCCGAACATTCAATTCGGTTCGATTAGTTTGTCCTTTGTACATGCACAACCTGATCTTTGAGACAAGCATATGACTAATGGAAGGATCATCCAAGTTGCATCACCAACCACATCTGCAATGTTTGAGGTATGACTGAGCTGACCACTCAGACCCCAACACAAGCCCAAACCATCTTCCCAAATCGACAGGAACCCAATTAATGATTCATCACCTCTGCATGGCACTCGAAACCGCAATTATGTGAGAGAATTCAACCCAAGCATATAAACGGGGCCCGCATATCAGCACCAACAAAATTCCACTACCTACAGGGAGAACTCCGAAGGGACAAGTGTGGGTCTTCTAGGTGGAGCTCACCCACTTGGGGATTCTTCACTTGATGTATAACTGAGGAGAAAGTCAGCCTTGTCACTCATTTAATGAGGCCCTTTACAGTATCACCATCTTTCGATTAGTTTGTCCTTGTACACGCACAAACTGATCTTTGAGACAAGCATATGACTAGTGTTCTCCACGGATATCCAACCAAGCCAAACCATGTTCCATAATTCACATGGAAACATGCACAAGGACCAAATGAAAGCGAGGAGAAATTAAACCCCCACTTACGGATGAGGGTGCCAACGAGACCAACCTTCCCTTCCCAAAAAAGGGAGACCGCAGTATCTTAACAGCCATCCCCCACTCCCACACAATCGCATAAGCACAACCATCAACCCACACAACTGACCATGACGCCTCGAGGGAAGTAACTCGAGAGGCATCACAATGCAACACATGAAGGAAGGGAAAGCACCACTATGCATGACACAAGGGAAGTATTGATATACCCAACCCCCGAGAGCCAACGAGACCAACGTTCCCTTCCCAAAAAAGGGAGACCGTAGTATCTTGACAACCATCCACCACTCCCACACAATCGCGTAAGCACAAACATCAACCCACACAACTGACCATGACGCCTCGTGGGAAGAAACCCAAGAGGCATCACAATGCAGCACATGAAGGCAGGGAATGCACCGCTATGCATGACACAAGGGAAAGATCAGCCAGGTAGCATCACCAACCACTTCTGCATTGTTTGAGGTATGACTGAACTGACCACTTAGATCCCAACACAATCCCAAACCATCTTCCCAAACCGTCAATTTCTTTCAATTAGTTTGTCCTTTGTACATGCACGAACCTGATCTTTGAGACAAGCATACGACTAGAGGAAGGATCAACCAGGTAGCATCACCAACCACGTCTGCAATGTCTGAGGTATGACTGAGCTTACCACTCAGACCCCAACACAAGCCCAAACGGTCTTCCCTAACCGTCAACCCCGAGTCCCCTTCAAATCGTCTCACTCAGATGTCAGTCCACAGGATCACACATGCGACAAACCCCAGCTCATTTTCATCGTTTTTAGAGCGCACTACCTCTGGAAAGACAAGCCCCATGCACGGGAAAAATCATCAGGCATTCATGGCATTAGGTCGATTCCATTTTCCATGTCACTGGGCATGTCATTGGGTGGCTCTCGGCACACAGGACAAGACCCACGCCCAGGGGGGGTCACCGACTACTCCCCCCTAAAGAGATATTTATACATTTCTAGGTATTCCACCAGGAAACATCAACATTGACAAGGAGACATACTGATGGGTTTAGACCACATTGAGGGCACCGCAGCGCATGATAGACAACAAGTGTTGCCCAAAAAGAGCTATGAAACCATAGCAAGGGCCACCGACATGACCCCTTAGGCACATAAAGGCCACTGAGGAATTCTCTTTAGGCAGTCATTGTCATTACATACCGAACCCAACAACATATGACAAACCCCACCTCGTCGTCCTTCCTTTCAAGGCACACCACATCCACCAAGGAAAGCTCCGAGGCCCTTTCAAATCGTCTCACTCGGATGGCGTTGTCTCCACGTCATTGTCAGTACATCGGACCTGACACGCGACGCACCCCGGTTCATTGTCATTACTTTTATGGTGCACAAGCTCGGACAAGACAAGCCCCAAACACCGTACGAATCATCAAGATTTCATGGCTTTTCCTGGAGGTCGTTTTTCCATGTCCGTGGGCATGTCACTGGGTGGATCTGGGCACGCAGGACAAGTCCCATGCCTAGGGGGGGTCACCGACCACTCCCCCCCTAAAGATACATTTATTCATTTCCAACTGTCCCACCAGGAAATATCAGAACTGACGAGGAGACATACTAATGGGTTCAGACAACCCAATGGGAAACACAGTGCATGAAAGACAACACGTGTTGCCCAAAAAGAGCTATGAAACCATACGAACAGCCACCAACGTGACCCCTTAGGCACATGAAGGCCGCCGACACATTATGGCATCCATCCCGGGTATCATCCAACACCGCCGAGAAGACAGGACCCATGTCCAGAGTGGGTCCTCACGCATGAAATGAATTCTCTTTAGGTTGTCATTTTCTTTACATACCAAACACAACAACATATGACAAACCCCACCTCGTTGTCCTTCCTTTCAAGGCACACCGCATGCACCAAGACAAGCCCCGAGACCCCTTAAAATTTTCTCACTCGGATTCCATTGTCTGGACGCGACTGTCAGTCCACAGGATCTCACATGCGACAAACCCCATCTCATTGCCATCAGTTTTATGGCGCACTACCTTGGGCAAGACAAACCCCAAGCACGGGACGAATCATCAGGCATTCATGGAATTGCATCGATGGCATTTTCCATGTCACTGGGCATCACATTGGGTGGCTCTAGGCACGCAGGACAAGACCCACGCCCAGGGGGGGTCGCCGACCACTCCCCCCCTAAAGAGACATTTACACATTTCCAGCTATTCCACAAGGAAACATCAAACACCGACGAGGAGACATACTGATGGGTTTAGACCACCCTGAGGGCACCGCAGCTTATGAAAAACAACACGTGTTTCCCTAAAATAGCTATGAAACCATAGGAAGGGCCACCGATGCGACCCCTTAGGCACATGAAGGCCGCCGACACGTCATGGAATTCGTCCTGCGTATCGTCCATCACCACAGCGAAGACACGCCCCATGTCCAGAGCGGGTCCCCACGCATGAAAGGAATTATCTTTAGGCGGTCATTGTCATTACATACCGGACCCAACATCATATGAAAAACCCCACCTCACTGTCCTTCCTTTCAAGGCACACCGCATCCACCAAGTCAAGCCCTGAGTCCCCTTCAAATCGTCTCACTCGGATGGCGTGGTCTCCACTTGATTGTTAGTACGGAGGACCTGACACGAGACGAAACCCGGCTCATTGTCATCACTTTTATGGCGCACTACCTCAGACAAGACAAGCCCCAAGCACCGGACGAATCATAAAGCTGTCTTGGATTTGTCCGGAGGCCGTTTTTCCATGTCCGTGGGCATGTCACTGGGTGGATCTGGGCATGCCGGAAAAGACCCGCGCCCAGGGGGGGTCGCCGACCACTCCCCCCCTAAAGAGACATTTATTCATTTCCTGCTGTCCCACCAGGAAACATCAGCACTGACGAGGAGACATACTGATGGGTTTAGACAACCCTGTGGGCACCACAGCACATGAAAGACAACACGTGTTTCCCTAAAAGAGATATGAAACCATAGGAACAACCACCGATGTGACCCTTTAGGCACATCAAGGCCACCGACACGTAGTAGCATTCGTCCCGGGTAGCGTCCAACACCACCGAGAAGACAGGCCCCATGTCCAGAGCGGGTCCTCACACATGAAATAACTTCTCTTTAGGTGGTCATTGTCATTACATACGGGACACGACAACATATGAAAAACCCCACCTCGGCGTCCTTCCTTTCAAGGCACGGCGCATGCACCAAGACGGGCCCCAAGGCCCCTTCAAATCGTCTCACTCGGATGCCATTGTCTGGATGTGACTTTCATTTTGCAGGATCACACATGTGACAAACCCCGTCTCAATGTCATCATTTTTAGGGCGCACTACCTTGGGCAAGACAAGCCACAAGCAGGGGAAGAATCATCAGGAATTCATGGAATTGCATCGATGCCATTTTCCATGGCACTGGGCATCACATTGGGTGGCTCTAGGTACGCAAGAAAAGACCCACGCCTAGGGGGGGGTCGCCGACCACTCCCCCCCTAAAGATACATTTATGCATTTCCAGCTATTCCACCAGGAAACATTAACACTGACGAGGAGACATACTGAGTGGTTTAGACCACCTAGAGGGAACTATAGCGCATGAAAGGCAACACGTGTTGCCCTAAAAGAGCTATAAAACCATAGGAAGGGACACCGACGTGACCCCTCAGGCACATGAAGGCCGCCGACACGTCATGGCATCCGTCCCGCGTATCGTCCAACACCGCTGAGAAGACAGGACCCATGTCCAGAGTGGGTCCTCATGCATGAAATGAATTCTCTTTAGGTCGTCAATGTCTTTACATACCGAACAAAACAACATATGACAAACCCCACCTCGACGTCCTTCCTTTCAAGGCATGCCGCATGCACCAAGACGGTCCCCGATGCCCCTTCAAATCGCCTCACTTGGATACCATTGTCTGGACACGATTTTCAGTCCGTAGGATATCACAGGAGACAAATCCCATCTCATTGTCATCTGTTTTATGGCGCACTACCTCGGGCAAGACAAGACCCTAGCACATGACGAATCATCAGGAATTCAGGGCATTGCGTCGATGCCATTTTCCATGTCACTGGGCATGTCATTGGGTGGCTCTAGGCACGCAGGACAAGACCCACGCCCAGGGGGGTTTCCGACCACTCCCCCCCTAAAGAGACATTTATGCATTTCCAGCTATCCCACCAAGAAACATCAACATTGACGAGGAGACATACTGATGGGTTTAGACCACCCTGAGGGCACCGCAGCGCATGAGAGACAACACGTGTTGCCCTAAAAGAGCTATGAAACCATAGGAAGGGCCACCGACGTGACCCCTTTTGCACATGAAGGCCCCCGACAAGTCATGGCATCCATCCCGCGTATCGTCGATCACCGCCGAGAAGACACGCCCTAATCCCAGAGTGGGTCCTCACTCATGAAAAGAATTCTATTTGGGTGGCAATTGTCATTACATACAGGACCCAACAACATATGAAAAACCCCACCTCGACGTACTTCCTTTCAAGGCACGCCGCATCCACCAAGACATGCCTCGAGGCCCCTTCAAATCGTCTCAGTCGGATGGCTTTGTCTCCACGCGATTGTCAGTTCGTCGGACCTGACACGCGACGAACCCCGGCTCATTGTCATCGCTTTTATGGGGCACTACCACGGGCAAGAAAATCCCCAAGCATAGGAGGAATCATCAAGAATTCATGGCATTGTCTAGAGGCCATTTTTTCATGTCCATGGGCATGTCACTGGGTGGTTCTGGGAATGCAGGACAAGACCCACACCCAGGGGGGGTCGCCGACCACTCCCCCCCTAAAGAGACATTTATGCATTTCCAGCTCTCCCATCAGGAAACATCAGCACTGACGAGGAGACATACTGAGTGGTTTAGACCACCCAGAGGGAACCGCAGCATATGAAAGACAACACATGTTGCCCTAAAAGAGCTATGAAACCATAGGAATGGCAACCGACGTGACCCCTTAGGCACATGAAGGCCGCCGACACGTCATGGCATCCTTCCCGCGTATCGTCGACCACCGCCGAGAAGACAGACCCCATGTCCAGAGCGGGTCCTAACGCATGAAATGAATTCTCTTTAGGTGGTCAGTGTCGTTACATACCGAACCCAACAACATATGAAAAACCCCAGCTTGACGTCCTTCCTTTCAAGGCACCCCGAATCCACCAAGACAAGCCTCGAGGCCCCTTCAAATCGTCTCACTCGGTTGGCATTATCTCCACGCTATTGTCGGTACGTAGCACCTCACATGCGATGAACCCCGTCTCATTGTCAAAGCTTTTATGGTGCACTACCCCGGACAAGACAAGCCCCAAGCACCAGACGAATCATCACGCATTCATGGCATTGTCTAGAGGCCATTTTTCCATGTCCGTGGGCGTGTCACTGGGTGGCTTGGGGCACGCAGGACAAGACCCACGCCCAGGGGGGGGGGTCTCCGACCACTCCCCCCCTAAAGAGACATTTATGCATTTACAGCTATCCCACTAGGAAACATCAGCACTGACGAGGAGACATACTGAGTGGTTTAGACCACCCAGAGGGCACCGCAGCTCATGAAAGACAACACGTGTTGCCCTAAAAGAGCTATGAAAACATAGGAACGACCACCAATGTGACCCCTTAGGCACATGAAGGCCGCCAACACGTCATGGCATCCGTCCCGCGTGTCTTCGACCACCACCGAGAAGACATCCCCATGTCCAGAGTGGGTCCTCACGCATGAAATGAATTCTCTTTAGGTGGTCATGGTTGTTACATACCAGACCCAACAACATATGGCAAACCCCAGCTCAACGTTCTTCCTTTCAAGGCACCCCGCACCCACCAATGCAAGCCCCGATGCCCCTTCAAATCGTCTCATTCGGATGGCATTGTCTCCACGCGATTGTCAGTACGTAGGACCTGACACACGACGAACCCCGACACATTGTCAGAGCTTTTATGGCACACTACCCCGGACAAGACAAGCCCCAAGCACCGAACGAATGATCAAGCATTCATGGGATTGTCTAGAGGCCATTTTTCCAAGTCCGTGGGCATGTCATTGGGTGGATCTGGGCACGCAGGACAAGAACCACGCCCAGGGGGTGTCGCCGACCACTCCCCCCCTAAAGAGACATTTATGCATTTCCAGCTATCCCACCCGGAAACATCATCAGTGACGAGGAGACATACTGAGGGGTTTAGACGTCCAAGAGGGTATCGCAGCGCATGAAAGACAACATGTGTTGCCCTAAAAGTGTTATGAAACCATAGGAACGACCACCGACATGACCCCTTAGGCACTTGAAGGCCGCCGACACGCCATGGCATCCATCCCGCGTATCGTCGATCACCGCCGAGAAGACATGCCCCATGTCCACAGTGGGTCCTCACGTATGAAATGAATTCTCTTCAGGTGGTGATTGTTGTTACATAAAGGACCCAACAACATATGACCAACCACCACCTCCATGTCTTTCCTTTTAAGGAACACCGCATCCACCAAGACAAGCCCCGAGGCCCCTTCAAATCGTCTCACTCGGATGGCATTGTCTCCACGCGATTGTCAGTACGTAGGACCTAACACGCAACGAACCCCAGCTCATTGTCATCGCTTTTATGGCGCACTACCCCAGATAAGACAAGCCCCAAGCACTGGACGAATCACCAAGCATTCATGGAATTGTCTAGAGGCCATTTTTCCATGTCCGTGGGAATGTCATTGGGTGGATCTGAGCATGTAGGACAAGACCCATGCCCAGGGGGGTCGCCGACCACTCCCCCCCTGAAGAGACATTTATGCATTTCCAGCGATCCCACTAGGAAACATCAATAGTGACGAGGAGACATACCGAGGGTTTCAGATGTCCCAGAGGGAAGCGCAGCGCATGAAAGACCACATGTGTGGCACTGAAAAACCTATGAAAACGTATGAATGACCATCGACGTGACCCCTTAAGTGCAGGAAGTCCACCCACACGTCGTGGCATCCGTCCGACGTATCATCCATCACCGGGGACATGACAAAACCCATGTCCCTAGTCCATCCTCATGCAACAATTGAATTTTCTTTAGGTGATTGTCCTTACATACAGGAAACGACAACATATAACAAACCCCAGCTCAATGCCTTTCCATAGGCTAATTGAAAACACCAAGCCCGCGCCGAATCATCCCACTTGGATGGAATTCTCAATTTCAGTCATTGGGGTATCACTCACTACAAACCCCAGCTCAAAGTCTTTCATTTCAAAGTGCACCGTTTCCCACAAGCGAAGCCCCAAGTCCACTACAAATAGTCTCGCTCAGAGGGAACTATTTAGACGTGATTGTCAGTCCGCAGGACCTGGCAGGCGACAAACCATGGCTCATTGTCATCGCTTTTCTCGCGCACTACCCTGAACAAGACAATCCCCAAGCACCGGACGAATCATCAAGCTTTCATGGAATTGTCCAGAGGCCATTTCTCTACGTTCTTGGGCATGTAATTTGGTGGCTCTGGGCACGTAGTACATGACCCACGCCCAGGGGGGTTGCCGACCCCTCCCCCCTTTCCATAGGTTGATTGTAAGGCCCTGGAACCCACAACAAACCCCAGACCGATGACATTACTTCTTGAGGGAGCTACGTCTGACAAGCACCAAGCCAGCATTGAATCATCCCGATTGGATGAAATTATCATTTTTAGACACTAGGTTCTCACGTTCTACCAACCCCGGCTCAACGTCTTTCCTTTCAAGTCCCACCGCGCCTCGCAGGACAAGCCCCAAGTCCCCTTCATATCGCCTCACTCGGACGACGTTGCCTGTAAGTGATTGTCAGGCCTTAGGACCTGATATGCGAACAACCCCCGCTCATTGTCATCCCTTTTCTGGTGCAGTACATCAGACATGACAAACCCAAGGCCTCGATGGATCATCACGCTTGGATGGAAATGTCCAGAGGTGGTTTTCCACGTCACCGGACATGTCCTTCGACGACTCAGGGCATACAAGAGAAGCCGCACCCCCAGGGGTGGTCGTCGACCCCGCCTCCCCCTAGAGACATTTGTTCACTTCCAAAAATCCCACCGCGACACATCAACAGTGATGGGGAGACATTCTTGGGGGGGGGGGGGGTTCGGACGACCCGAAGGGCAACACCGCACAGCTATTCCGTGGAAATTAGAAGCCTCTTCGGCTGTAGATGTCTTTAATCATGGGGAGGGACTAATTGAAGCGACCTGAGGTTGGATCTCAACGGATCATGGAAGCAAGGCCACTCTCCTGCTTACAATGCCTTGTCGCGTATTTAAGTCATCTGCAAAGGATTAAACCCGCCGCCCGGGTGGAATTACACTTCAAGGCGTCCGACACGACTCATCTGTCGTGCCAGAGCCGCCTTCGACAGGTGCTGCAAGGGATTCAAGGGCCCTTAGTAGGGGTCGAGGGGCGGGCGACGGGCACACGCATCACTTTTAGCTAGGATTCTGACTTAGAGGCGTTCAGTCATAATCCAACGCATGGTAGCTTCAAGCC
>OY728147.1:455883994-455903994 GCA_963277665.1 Viscum album
GCACCAGACTTGCCCTCCAATGGATCCTTGTTAAGGGATTTAGATTGTACTCATTCCAATTACCAGACTCGTTAAAGCCCAATATTGTTATTTTTTGTCACTACCTCCCCGTGTCGGGATTGGGTAATTTGCGCGCCTACTGCCTTCCTTGGATGTGGTAGCCATTTCTCAAGCTCCCTCCCTAGAATCGAACCCTAATTCTTCCTCACCCGTCAACACCATGGTAGGCCACTATCCTACCATCGAATGTTGATAGGGCAGAAATTTGAATGATGCGTCACTGGTATGAGGGTCGTGCGATCCGATGAGTTATCATGAGTCATCAGTGCGTCGAGCAGAGCTCGTGTCAACCTTTTATCTAATAAATGTCCCCCTTCCAAGAGTCGGGATTCATTGCACGTATTAGCTCTAGAATTACTATGGTTATCCGGGTAGAAAATACCATCAAAAAAACTATAACTGATTTAACGAGCCATTCGCAGTATCACCAACTCAATTAGTTTATACTTAGACATGCATGGCTTAATCTTTGAGACAATCATATGACTACTGGCAGGATCAACCAGGTAGCGTCACCATCCACATCTGCACCGCTTGAGGTATGACCGAGGATAGGCCTCAGAACCCCAACACGAGCATGAAATGTCACTCACAACTGTCAATTCATTGGGAAAGGAGGTAAATGCCCCCATTTTCATCCACCGTCATATTCCATATCCAATACAAGTAGCAACAACTTTGGGAACCATGGCACTGGCATTATCTTCTTAACCCAAGTTCCTGCGTTGCAAGGGCCGCACTACCATCCACCACATAACACAACAAGTGTTCTCAACGGATATCCAACCAAGCCAAACCGTGTTCCAACATTCACATGGAAACATGCACAAGGACCAAATGAAAGTGAGGAGAAATTAAACCCCCACTTACGGATGAGGGTGCCAACGAGGCCAACGTTCCCTTCCCAAAAAAGGGAGACTGCCATATCTTGACAACCATCCACCACTCCCACAAAATCGTGTAAGCACAACGATCAACCCACACAACTGACCGTAACACCTCGAGGGAAGAAACCCGAGAGGCATCACAATGCAGCACATGAAGGCAGGGAAAGCACTTCTATGCATGACACAAGAGAAGGATTGATATACCCAACCCCCGAGAGCCGAAAACCACATTATATAATGAGTACCATCCATTAGGCACTCTGGCCTTTGATCCATTACGACCTGGATCTCAAATTCATGCGCCCACACATTTGAGTTTCATACCACTCAAACAACCAACAGACCTTCTTGAATCTCGTAGCATATCAGGGCCATCCACTTACCACTTGGATCATAACCTGCCACAATTCTCCGTATATGCACTAGTATACCCAATTTCAATCAATCATTTCATAAACTCCAAACAGAGCCCTCACCGACATGATGCATGCGGAATCTAAATGCCCAGATGTAAATTTCATGCAATGTGGGAACAAACCTTTGGGAAACACGCAACCGAGGGACTATCAAGGGCCACACATCACCACCATGAACTAACATGAGATGGGGTCACAACATTCAATCTTCGCTTATCATTGATAAGAATTTCCAGCCCGAAACCTGATCATTTAGGATCGGACTACCCATCATTTTATAGGATCTCCCTGTAAAGAGTCTTCACCTCTCAATGATGCTCAAGTACACCGCACCGAAAAAATAGATCTGACTTCCAACACTTCTTTTATTCCAGAGACAAGAATGAATCATCATCGATGAGGTCTCAGAATTCATTCCTTCCTTTACCCAGCACCGATGGGAATAGCCAAACCGATCCCTTCCCATTAATCCACAGGATCCCGGTTAATGAGTCATCACCTCCGCATGATGCTCGTGTATCTTGCAGAAATAGTAGATACACATTCTCAAGCCACCCTTATGAACATCATCACCTAAGGCATGACTGAGGAGGAAGACACCCCAACTTGTCCAATAATGAACCATGGCAACCGTTTCCCTGGTGGTGTGAGTTTCTCAGGACCCAAATAACTCACAGGTGGCCCCGAAAATGCGTTGGGCAAATCACTCCCTCAAATCATTGCCCAAGGAATCTTGCTACGGTTCGCATGGAATATCGCTGACGGGGAAATTTAGGAGCACGGTCTCTCATCCTGGTGATACTGACAGTTTCGCGCTTGAACCACTACCAAAATCCCACAACGCTCCAGAGAAGGTGAGGAAAAGGCGGATACAGCAAGGGACGACAAAGGAACCCAATCCCACCGTGCCTCCCACATCCCAACATCTGCCAGAACTCAACCACACTCGGTGGCTTTTAACAAAGCCCGACCCGCAACGCTCCATGAAAGGTGAGGAAAAAGGTGGGTACGACAGGACGGGGAAAAAACCCAATCCCACCCATACCCCCACATCCCACCAGTGAGGAAAAAGGTAGGAACGTCAGGGGATGAGGAGGGAAACCCCCATCCCGCCGTGCCTCCCACATCTCACATTCCGTATGAACTCAACCTTCATGAGGCAACATTTAAGCAGATGAACTAGCAACGCTCAAGAGACATTGAGGAAAAGGAGTCATGGTACGTACGGGGGTCCTATGTCCCACCGCGCCTCCCAAATCCCACCATCCACAGGATCCCACAAACCGTGAGGCAGTATTTAAGCACCAAGCCCACAATGCTCCACAGACGGGGAGGAAAAGGCAGACACATCAGGGGATGGGGAAAAAACCCATTCCCGCCGCGCCTCCCACATCCCACCATCCGCAGGAACTCAACCACCCAAAGGAAACTTTTAAGCAATCAAAGACGCACTACTCTAGAGGAGGTGAGGGAAGGGCAGGAGCGTCGAGGGACGACAAAGGAACACCAACCCACCATGCCTCCCACATCCCACCATCCAAGGAACTCCACCACCAACAGGTGTCCTTTTAAGCAAGTCCGAATCGCAATGCTCCATGAAAGGTGAGGAAAAAGGCGGGCACGACATGGGACGGGGCAAAATCCCAATCCCTCCAATGCCCCCCACATCCCACCAGTGAGGAAAAGGAATTACAGCGTCCCACTTACATGAATCCCACATCCCACCTTCCGAAGGAACTCAATCGCCATGAAGTAGATTTTAAGCAGACGAACCCACAACGCTCCAGGGACGTTGAGGAAAAGGAGTCATGACAGGAACAGAGGCCCTATGTCCCGCCGCACCCCCCACATCCCACCATTCAAAAGAACTCAACCACCATTGCGAAACTTTTAACCAATAACCAGGACACCAACCATGCTCATCTATCATCATCCCATCCAAGTTATATCTGTCTAGTATCGCATCGTCTTTTTAGCAAGCCCTTGGAAGCCGGAACCGAAATTGTGCGAGAGAATTCAACCCAAGCATATAGACAGGGCCCGTACATCAGCACCAACAAAATTTCACTACCAAAAGGGAGAACTCCAAAGGGACAAGTGAGGGTCTTCTAGGTGGAGCTCACCCAGATGAGGATTCTTCGCTTGAGGTATAACCGAGGAGAAAGTTAGACCTGTCACTGATTTAATGAGACCCTTCACAGGTTCACCATCTTTCGATTAGTTTGTCCTTGTACATCCAGGACCTGATCTTTGAGACAAGCATATGACTTGGGGAAGGATCAGCCATGTAGAATCACCAACCACATCTGCATTGTTTGAGGTATGATTGAGCTGACCACTCGGACCCCAACACAAGCCCAAACCGTCATCCCGAACCGTCAATTCCTTTCGATTAGTTTTTCCTTTGAACATGCACAACCTGATCTAAGAGACAAGCATATGACTAGCGGAAGGATCATCCAGGAAGCATCACCAACCACATCTGCAATGTTTGAGGTATGACTGAGCTGACCACCCAGACCCAAACACAAGCCCAAACCGTCTTCCCAAATCGACAGGATCCCGCTAAATGAGTCATCACCTCCGCATGATGCTCGTGTATCTTACAGAAACAGTAGATACACATTCTCAAGCCACCCTTATGAACATAATCACCCAAGGCATGACAGAGGAGGAAGGCACCCCAACTTGTCCAATAATGAACCATGGCAACCATTTCCCTGGTGGTGTGAGTTTCTGAGGACCCAAATATCTCACACGTGGCCCCGAAAATGCATTGAGAAAAGCACTCCCGCCAATCGTTGCCCAAGGCAGCTTGCTATGGTTCACATGGAATATCACTGAATGGGAAATTTAGGAGCACTGTCTCACATCCTGGTGATACCGACAGTTTCATGCTTGAACCACTACCAAAATTCCACAACGCTCCAGAGAAGGTGAGGAAAAGGAGGATACAGCAAGGGATGACAAAGGAACCCAATCCCACCATGCCTCCCACATCCCAACATCTGCAAGAACTCAACCACACTCGGTGGCTTTTAAGCAAAGCCCGACCCGCAACGCTTCATGAAAGGTGAGGAAAAAGGTGGGTACGACAGGACGGGGAAACAACCCAATCCCGTCCATACCCCCCACATCCCCCCAGTGAGGAAAAAGGTAGGAACGTCAGGGGATGCAGAGGGAAACCCCCATCCCGCCGTGCCTCCCACATCTCACATTCCATAGGAACTCAACCGCCATGAGGCAGCTTTTAAGCAGACGAACCAACAACGCTCAAGAGACGTCGGGGAAAGGGAGTCATGGTAGGTACGGGGGTCCTATGTCCCGCCACGCCGCCCACATCCCACCATCCACAGGATCCCACAAATCGTGAGGAGGTATTTAAGCACCAAGCCCGCAATGCTCCACAGACAGGGAGGAAAAGGAAGGCACGTCAGGCAACGGGGCAAAAACCCAATCCCACCGCGCCTCCCACATCCCACTATCCGTAGAAACTCAACCACCCTGAGGCAGCTTTTAAGCAAGCAAAGCCGCACTGCTCTAGAGAAGGCGAGGGAAGGGCAGGAGCGTCGAGGGACGACAAAGGAACACCAACCCACCATGCCTCCCACATCCCACCATCCAAGGAACTCCACCACCAACAGGTGGCCTTTTAAGCAAGCCCGAACCGCAACGCTCCATGAAAGGTGAGGAAAAAGGCGGGCACGGCATGGGACGGGAAAAAAACCCAATCTCTCCAATGCCCCCCACATCCCACCGGTGAGGAAAAGGAATTACAGCGTCCCACCGCCATTCCTCCCACATCCCACCTTCCGAAGGAACTCAACCGCCATGAGGCAGATTTTAAGCAGACGAACCCACAATGCTCCAGGGACGTTGAGGAAAAGGAGTCATGATAGGAACGAATGCCCTATGTCCCGCCGCACCCCCCACATCCCACCATTAAAAAGAACTCAACCACCGTTGCGAAACTTTTAACCAAGAACCAGGACACCAACCATGCTCATCTATCATCATCCCATCCAAGTTATATCTGTCTAGTATTGCATCGTCTTTTTATCAAGCCCTTGGAAGACGGAACCGCAATTGTGCGAGAGAATTCAACCCAAGCATATAGACGGGGCCCGTACATCAGCACCAAAAAAATTACACTACCAACAGGGAGAACTCCAAAGGGACAAGTGAGGGTCTTCTAGGTGGAGCTCACCCACCTGGGTATTCTTCGCTTGAGGTATAACCAAGTAAAAAGTCACCCCTGGCACTGATTTAATGAGACCCGTCACAGTATCACCATCTTTCGATTAGTTTGTCCTTGTACATGCAGGACCTGATCTTTGAGACAATCATATGACTAGTGGGAGGATCAGCCATGTAGCATCACCAACAACATCTGCATTGTTTGAGGTATGACTGAGCTGACCAATCAGACCCCAACACAAGCCCAAACCGTCGTCCCGAACATTCAATTCCGTTTGATTAGTTTGTCCTTTGTACATGCACAACCTGATCTTTGAGACAAGCATATTACTAATGGAAGGATCAGCCAGGTAGCATCACCAACCACATATGCAATGTTTGAGGTATGACTGAGCTGACCACTCAGACCCCAACACAAGCCCAAACCGTCTTCCCAAATCGACAAGATCCCGATTAATGAGTCATCACCTCCGCATGACGCTCGTGTATCTTACAGAAACAATAGATACACATTCTCAAGCCACCCTTATGAACATCATCACTCAAGGCATGACTGAGGATGAAGGCACCCCAACTTGTCCAATAATGAACCATGGAAATCGTTACCCTGTTGGTGTGAGTTTCTCAGGACCCAAATAACTCGCACATGGCCCCGACAATGCGTTGAGCAATGCACTCCCACAAATCATTTCCCAAGGCATTTTTCTATGGTTCTCATGGAATATCACTGAATGAGAAATTTAGGAGCACACTCTCGCATCCTGGTGATACCGACAGTTTTGCGCTTGAACCACTACCGAAATTACACAACGCTCCAGAGAAAGGTGAGTAAAAGGCGGGTACAGCAAGGGACGACAAAGGAACCCAATCCCACCATGCATCCCACATCCCAACATCTGCAAGAACTCAACCACACTCGGTGGATTTTAAGAAAATCCCGACCCGCAACGCTCCATGAAAGGTGAGGAAAAAGGTGGGTAGGACAGGATGGAGAAACAACCCAATCCCTCCCATACCCCCCACATCCCACCAGTGAGGAAAAAGGTAGGAACGTCAGGGGATGAGGAGGAAAACCCCCGTCCCTTCATGCCTCCCACATCTCACATTCCGTAGGAACTCAACCGCCATGAGGTAGCTTTTAAGCAGATGAACCAGCAACGCTCAAGAGACGTCGAGGAAAGTGAGTCATGGTAGGTACGAGGGTCCTATGTCCCGCCGCTCCACCCACATCCCACCATCCACAGGATCCCACAAACCGTGAGGTGGTATTTAAGCACCAAGCCCGCAATGCTCCACAGACGGGGAGGAAAAGGCAGGCACGTCAGGGGATGGGGCAGAAACCCAATCCCGCCGCGCATCCCACATCCCACCATCCGCAGCAACTCAACCACCCTGAGGCAGCTTTTAAGCAAGCAAATCCCCACTGCTCTAGAGAAGGAGAGGGAAGGGCAGGAGCATCGAGGGACGACAAAGGAACACCAACCCACCATGCCTCCCACATCCCACCATCCAAGGAACTCTTCCACCAACAGGTGGCCTTTTAAGCAAGCCCGAACCGCAACACTCCATGAAAGGTGAGGAAAAAGGCGGGCATGGCATGGGACGGGGCAAAAACCCAATCCCTCCAATGCCCCACACATCCCACCGGTGAGGAAAAGGAATTACAACATCCCACCACCATGCCTCCCACATCCCACCTTCCGAAGGAACTCAACCGCCATGAGGCATATTTTAAGCAGACGAACCCACAATGCTCCAGGGATGTTGAGTAAAAGGAGTCATGACAGGAATGGAGTCCCTATGTCCCGCCACACCCCCCACATCCCACCATTCAAAAGAACTCAACCGCCGTTGTGAAACTTTTAACCAAGAACCAGGACACCAACTATGCGCATCTATCGTCATCCCATCCATGTTATATCAGTCTAGTATCGCATCGTATTTTTAGCAAGCCCTTGGAAGACGGAACCGCAATTGTGCGAGAGAATTCAACCTAAGAAAATAGACGGGGCCCGTACATCATCACCAACAAAATTCCACTACCAACAGGGAGAACTCCAAAGGGACAAGTGAGGGTCTTCCAGTGGAGCTCACCCACCTGGGGATTCTTCGCTAGAGGTATAAATGAGGAGAAAGTCATTCGTGGCACTGATTTAATGAGACCCTTCACAGTATCACCATCTTTCGATTAGTTTGTCCTTGTACATGAAGGACCCGATCTTTCAGACAAGCATATGACTAGTGGAAGGATCAACCATGTAGCATCACCAACAACATCTGCATTGTTTGAGGTATGACTGAGCTGACCACTCAGACCCCAACACAATCCCAAACCGTCGTCCCGAACATTCAATTCTGTTCGATGAGTTTGTCCTTTGTACATGAACTACCTGATCTTTGAGACAAGCATGTGACTAATGGAAGGATCTGCCACGTTGAATCACCAACCACATCTGCAATGTTTGATGTATGAATAATCTGACCACTCAGACCCCAACACAAGCCCAAACCATCTTCCCAAATCGACAGGAACCTGATTAATGGGTCATCACCTCTGCATGACGCTCGGAACCTCAATTGTGCGAGAAAATTCAACCCAAGCATATAAATGGGGACCGTATATCAGGACCGAAAAAATTACACTACCAACAGAGAGAACTCCGAAGGGACTAGTGAGGGTCTTCTAGGTGGAGCTCACCCACCTGGGGATTCTTCGCTTGATGTATAACCGAGGAGAATGTCAGACTTGTCACTAATTTAATGAGACCCTTCACAGTATCACCATCTTTTGATTAGTTTGTCCCTGTACATGCACAGACTGATCTTTGAGACAAGCATATGACTAGTGTTCTCGACGGATATCCAACCAAGCCAAACCGTGTTCCATCATTCACATGGAAACATGCACAAGGACCAAATGAAAGCGAGGAGAAATTAAACCCCCACTTACGGATGAGGGTGCCAACGAGACCAACGTTCCCTTCCCAAAAAAGGGAGACCGCAGTATCTTGAAAACCATCCACCACTCCCACACAATCGCGTAAGCACAACCATAAACCCACACAACTGACCGTGACGCCTCGAGGGAAGAAACCCGAGAGGCATCACAATGTAGCACATGAAGGCAGGGAAAGCACCGCTATGCATGACACAAGGGAAGGATTGATATACCCAACCCCCGAGAGCCAACGAGACCAACGTTCCCTTCCCAAAAAAGGGAGACCGCAGTATCTTGACAACTATCCACCACTCCCACACAATCGCGTAAGCACAACCATCAACCCACACAACTGATCGTGTAGGGCCTGATCTTTGAGAAAAGCATATGACTAGTGGAAGGATCATCCATGTAGCATCACCAACAACATCTGCATTGTTTGAGGTATGACTGAGCTCACCACTCAGACCCGAACACAAGCCCAAACCATCGTCCTGAACATTCAATTCCATTCGATTAGTTTGTCCTTTGTACATGCACAACCTGATCTTTGAGACAAGAATATGACTAATGGAAGGATGAGACAGGTTGCATCACCAACCACATATGCAATGTTTGAGGAATGACTGAGCTGACCACTCAGACCCCAACACAAGCCCAAACCATCTTCCCAAATTGACAGGAACCCAATTAATTATTCATCACCTCTGCATGACGCTCGAAACCGCAATTATGCGAGAGAATTCAACCCAAGAATATAAACGGGGCCCGTATATCAGCACCGACAAAATTCCACTAGCAACAGGGAGAACTCCGAAGGGACAAGTGAGGGTCTTCTAGGTGGAGCTCACCCACCTGGGGATTCTTCACTTAATGTATAGCCGAGGATAAAGTCAGCCTTGTCACTGATTTAATGAGACCCTTCACAGTATCACCATATTTTGATTAGTTTGTCCTTGTACATGCACTAACTGATCTTTGAGACAAGCATATGACTAGTGGAAGGATCAGCCATGTAGCATCACCAACAACATCTGCATTGTTTGAGGTATGAATGAGCTGACCACTCAGACCCCAACACAATCCCAAACCGTCATCCCTAACATTCAATTCCGTTCTATTAGTTTGTCTTTTGTACATGCACAACCTGATCTTTGAGACAAGCATATGACTAATGGAAGGATCAGTCAGGTTGCATCACCAACCACATCTGCAATGTTTGTGGTATGACTGAGCTGACCACTCAGACCCCAACACAAGCCCAAACTGTCTTCCCAAATCGACAGGAACCCAATTAATGAGTCATCACCTCTGCATGACGATCGAAACCGCAATTATGCGAGAGAATTCAACCCAAGCATATAAACGGGGCCCGTATATCAGCACCGACAAAATTCCACTAGCAACAGGAAGAACTCCGAAGGGACGAGTGAGGGTCTTCTAGGTGGAGCTCAACCACCTGAGGATTCTTCGCTTGATGTATAACAGAGGAGAAAGTCAGCCTTGTCACTGATTTAATGAGGCCCTTCACAGTATCACCATATTTCGATTATTTTGTCCTTGTACATGCACAAACTGATCTTTGAGACAAGAATATGACTAGTGTTCTCAACGGATATCCAACCAAGCCAAACCGTGTTCCATCATTCACATGGAAACATGCACAAGGACCAAATGAAAGCGAGGAGAAATTAAACCCCCACTTACGGATGAGGGTGCCAACGAGACCAACGTTCCCATCCCAAAAAAGGGAGACTGCAGTATCTTGACAACCACCCACCACTTCCACACAATCGCGTAAGCACAACCATCAACCCACACAATTGACCGTGACGCCTCGAGGGAAGCAACCCTAGAGGCATCACAATGAAGCACATGAAGGCAGGGAAAACACCGCTATGCATGACACAAGGGAAGGATTGATATACCCAACCCCCGAGAGCCAACGAGACCAACGTTCCTTTCCCAAAAAAGGGAGACCGCAGTATCTTGACAACCATCCACCACTCCCACACAATCGCGTAAGCACAACCATCAACCCACACAACTGATCATGCAGGACCTGATCTTTGAGATAAGAATATGACTAGTGGAAGGATCAACCATGTAGAGTCACCAAAAACATCTGCATTGTTTGAGGTATGACTGAGCTCACCACTCAGACCCCAACACAAGCCCAAACCATCGTCCCGAACATTCAATTCCATTCGATTAGTTTGTCCTTTGTACATGGACAACCTGATCTTTGAGACAAGCATATGACTAATGGAAGGATCAGACAGGTTGCATCACCAACCACATCTGCAATGTTTGAGGTATGACTGAGCTGACCACTCACACCCCAACACAAGCCCAAACCATCTTCCCAAATCGACAGGAACCCAATTAATGATTCATCACCTCTGCATGATGCTCGAAACCACAATTGTGTGAGAGAATTGAACCCAAGAATATAAACAGGGCCCGTATATCAGCACCGACAAAATTCTACTACCAACAGGGAGAACTCCGAAGGGAAAAGTGAGGGTCTTCTAGGTGGAGCTCACCCGCCTGGGGATTCTTCGCTTGATTTATAACCGAGGAGATAGTCAGCCTTGTCACTGATTTAATGAGACCCTTCATAGTATCGCCATCTTTCGATTAGTTTGTCCTTGTACATGCACTAACAGATATTTGAGACAAGCATATGACTAGTGGAAGGATCAGCCCTATAGCATAACCAACAACATCTGTATTGTTTGAGGTATGACTGACCTGACCACTCAGACCCCAACACAAGCCCAAACCGTCATACCGAACATTCAATTCTGTTCGATTAGTTTGTCCTTTGTACATGCACAACCTAATCTTTGAGACAAGCATATGACTAATGGAAGGATCATCCAGGTTGTATCACCAACCACATATGCAATGTTTAAGGTATGACTGAGCTGACCACTCAGACCCCAACACAAGCCCAAACCGTCTTCCCAAATCGACAGGAACCCAATTAATGATTCATCACCTCTGCATGACACTCGAAACCGCAATTATGCGAGAGAATTCAACCCAAGCATATAAACGTGGCCCGTATATCAGCACCGACAAAATTCCACTACCAACAGGGAGAACTCTGAAGGGAAAAGTGAGGGTCTTCTAGGTGGAGCTCACCCACCTGGGGATTCTTCTCTTGATGTATAACCAAGGAGAAAGTCAACCTTGTCACTGATTTAATGAGGCCCTTCATAGTATCACTATCTTTCGATTAGTTTGTCCTTTTACATGCACAAACTAATCTTTGAGACAAGCATATGGCTAGTGTATTCAACGGATATCCAACCAAGCCAAACCGTGTTCCATCATTCACATGGAAACATGCACAAGGACCAAATGAAAGCGAGGAGAAATTAAACCCCACTTACGGATGAGGGTGCCAACGAGACCAACGTTCCCTTCCCAAAAAAGCGAGACCACAGTATCTTGACAACCATCCACCACTCCCACACAATCGCGTAAGTGCAACCATCAACCCACACAACTGACTGTGACGCCTCGAGGGAAGAAACCCAAGAGGCATCACAATGCAGAACATGAAGGAAGGGAAAGAACCGCTATGCATGACACAAGGGAAGGATTGATATACCTAACCCCCGAGAGCCAACGAGACCGACGTTCCCTTCCCAAAAAAGGGAGACCGCAGTATCTTGAAAACCATCCACCACTCCCACACAATCGCATAAGCACAAACATCAACCCACACAACTTACCGTGACGCCTCGAGGGAAGAAACCCAAGAGGTATCACAATGCAGCACATGAAGGCAGGGAATGCACCGCTATGCATGACACAAGGGAAGGATCAGCTAGGTAGCATCACCAACCACTTCTGCATTGTTTGAGGTATGACTGAACTGACCACTCAGACCCCAACACAAGACCAAACCATCTTCCCGATCCGTCAATTCCTTTCAATTAGTTTTTCCTTTGTACATGCACCAACCTGATCTTTGAGACAAGCATATGACTAGAGGAAGGATCAACCAGGTAGCATCACCAACCACGTCTGCAATGTCTGAGGTATGACTGAGCTGACCACTCAGACCCCAACACAAGCCCAAACGGTCTTCCCTAACCGTCAACCCCGAGGACCCTTCAAATCGTCTCACTCGGATTTTAGTCCACAAGATCACACATGCGACAAACCCCAGCTCATTGTCATCGTTTTTAGAGCGCACTAACTCATGAAAGACAATCCCCAAGCACGGAACAAATCATCAGGAATTCATGGAATTAGGTCGATGCCATTTTCCATGTCACTGGGCATGTCATTTGGTGGCTCTCGGCACGCGGGACAAGACCCACGCGTAGGGGGGGGGGGGGGTCGCCGACCACTCCCCCCATAAAGAGACATTTATGCATTTCCAGCTATTCCACCAGGAAACATCAACATTGACGAGGAGACATACTGATGGGTTTAGACCACATTGAGGGCACCGCAGTGCATGAAAGACAACATGTGTTTCCCGAAAAGAGCTATGAAACCATAGAAAGGGACACCGACATGACCCCTTAGGCACATGAAGGCCGCCGAGGAATTATCTTTAGGCAGTCATTGCCATTACATACCAGACCCAACAACATATGAAAAACCCCACCTCGTCGTCCTTCCTTTCAAGGCACACCGCATCCACCAAGGAAAGCCCCGAGGCCCCTTCAAATCATCTCACTCAGATGACATTGTCTCCACGTGATTTTCAGTATATCAGACCTGACACGCGACGCACCCCGGCTCATTGTCATCACTTTTATGGCGCACAAGATTGGACGAGACAAGCCCCAAGAACCGTACGAATCATCAAGCTTTCATGGCTTTGCCTGGAGGTCATTTTTTTATGTTCGTTGGCATGTCACTGGGTGTCTCTGGGCACGCAGGACAAGACCCATGCCCAGGGGGGGTCGCCGACCACTGCCCCCCTAAAGAGACATTTATGCATTTCCAACTGTCCCACCAGGAAACATCAGCACTGATGAGGAGACAAACTGATGGGTTCAGACAACCCAATGGGAAATACAGCACATGAAAGACAACACATGTTGCCCAAAAAGAGCTAAGAAACCATACGAACATCCACCAACGTGACCCCTTAGGCACATGAAGGCCTCCGACATGTCATGGCATCTGTCCCGGGTATCATCCAACACCGCCGAGAAGACAGGACCCATGTCCAGAGCGGGTCCTCACGCATGAAATGAATTCTCTTTAGGTCATCATTATCTTTACATACTGAACACAACAACATATGAAAAGCCCCACCCCGTTGTCCTTCCTTTCAAGGCAGGCCGCATGCACCAAGACGAGCCCTGAGACCCCTTCAAATCGTCTCACTCGAATTCCATTGTCTGGACGCGACTGACAGTCTGCAGGATCTCACATGCGACAAACCCCATCTCATTTCCATTGGTTTTATGGCGCACTACCTCGGGCAAGAAAAGCCCCAAGCATGGGACGAATCATCAGGCATTCACGGCATTGCGTCGATGCCATTTTCTATGTCACTGGGCATGTCATTGGGTGGCCCTAGGCACGCAGGACAAGACCCACGCCTAGGGGGTCGCCTACCACTCCCCCCCTAAAGAGACATTTTTTCATTTCTAGCTATTCCACCATGAAACATCAACACTAACGAGGAGACATACTGATGGGTTTTGGACCACCCTGAGGGCACCGCAACGCATGAAAGACAACACGTGTTGCCCTAAAAGAGATATGAAACCATAGGAAGGGCCACCGACGTGACCCCTTAGGCACATGAAGGCCGCCGACACGTAATGGAATCCGTACCGCGTATCATCCATCACCGCAGAGAAGACACACCCCATGTATAGAGAGGGTCCCCACGCATGAAAGGAATTCTCTTTATGCGTTCATTGTCATTACATACCGGACCCAACAACATATGACAAACCCCAACTCGCCGTCCTTCCTTTCAAGGTATAACTCATCCAATAAGGCAAGCCCCAAAGCCCCATCAAATCGTCTCACTTGGATGGCGTTGTATCCACAAGATTGTCAGTACGGAGGACCTGACACGTGATGAAACCCGGCTCATTTTCATCACTTTTATAGATCACTACCTCGGACAAGACAAGCCGCAAGCACCGGACGAATCATCAAGATGTCATGGCTTTGTCCGGAGGCTGTTTTTTCATGTCTATGGGCATGTCACTGGGTGGCTCTGGGAACGCAAGACAAGACCCACGCCCAGGGGGGGTCGCCGACCACTCCCCCCTAAAGAGAAATTTAAGCATTTACAGCTGTCCCACCAGGAAACATCAGCACTGATGAGGAGACATATCGATGGGTTTAGACAACCCAGTGGGCACCCCAACGCATGAAAGACATCATGTGTTGCCCTAAAAGAGATATGAAACCATAGGAATATCCACCTATGTGACCCCTTAGGCACATCAAGGCCGCCGACACGTAGTAGCATTCGTCCCAGTTAGCGTCCAACACCGCCGAGAAGACAGGCCCCATGTCTAGAGAGGGTCCTCATGCATGAAATGAATTCTCTTTAGGTGGTCATTGTCATTAAATACGGGACACAACAACATATGACAAACCCCACCTCAACGTCCTTCCTTTCAAGGCACGCTGCATGCACCAAGACGGGCCCCGAGGCCCCTTCAAATCGTCTCACTCGGATGCCATTGTCTGGACACGACTGTCAGTCCGCAGAATCACACATACGACAAACCCCATCTCATTGTCATCGTTTTTAGGGCGCACTACCTCGGGCAAGACAAGCCCCAAGCACGGGACGAATCATCAGGAATTCATGGCATTGCGTCGATGCCATTTTCCATGTCACTGGGCATGTCATTGGGAGGCTCTAGGCACGCAGGACAAGACCCACGCCCAGGGGGGGTCGCCGACCACTCCCCCCCTAAAGAGACATTTATGAATTTCCAGCTATTCCACCAGGAAACATCAACAGTGATTAGGAGACATACTGATGGGTTTAGACCACCCTAAGGGCACCGCAGCGCATTAAAGACAACACGGGTTGCCCTAAAAGAGCTATGAAATTATAGGAAGGGCCACCGACGTGACCCCTTAGGCACATGAAGGTCGCCGAAACGTCATTGCATCCATCCCGCATCTCTTCCATCACCGCAGAGAAGACACGCCCCATGTCCAGAGCAGGTCCTCACGCATGAAAGGAATTATCTTTAGGTGGTCATTGTCATTAAATATCGTACCCAACAACATATGACAAACCCCACCACGTCGTCCTTCCTTGAAAGGCACACCGCATCCACCAAGGTAAGCCACAAGGCCCCTTCAAATCATCCCACTCGGATGGCGTTGTCTCCACGTGATTGTCAGTACCTCGGACCTGACACGCAACGCACCCCGGCTCATTGTCATCACTTTTATGGCGCATTACCTCAGACAAGACAAGCCCCAAGCACCATACAAATAATCAAGCTTTCATGGATTTGTCTGGAGGCCGTTTTTCCATGTCTGTGGGCATGTCACTGGGTGGCTCTGGGCACGCAGGACAAGACCCACGCCCAGGGGGGGTCGCCGAGCACTCCCCCCCTAAAGAGACATTTATGCATTTCCAGCTGTCCCACCATGAAACATCAGCACTGACGAGGAGACATACTGATGGGTTCAGACAACCCAATGGGAACCACAACGCATGGAAGAAAATGCGTGTTGCCCTAAAAGAGCTATGAAACCATACAAAAAGCCACCAACGTGACCCCTTAGGCACATGAAGGCCGCCGACACGTCCTGGCATCCGTCCTGGGTATCATCCAACACCGCCGAGAAGACAGGCCCCATGTCCAGAGCGGGTCCCCACGCATGAAAGGAATTCTCTTTAGGCGGTCACTGTCTTTACATACCGAACACAACAACATATGACAAACCCCACCTCGACGTCCTTCCTTTCAAGAAACGCCGCATGCACCAAGACGGGCCCCGAGACAACTTCAAATCGTCTCACTCGGATGTCATTGTATGGACGTGACTGTCAGTCCGCAGGATCTCACAGGCGACAAACCCCATCTCATTGTCATCATTTTTATGGTGCACTACCTTGGGAAAGACAATCCCCAAGCACGGGACGAATCACCAGGAATTCATGGAATTTCGTCGATGCCATTTTCCATGTCACTGGACATCACATTGGGTGGATCTAGGCACGCAGGACAAGACCCACGCCCAGGGGGGGGTCACCGACCACTCCCCCCCTAAAGATACATTTATTCATTTCCAGCTATTCCACCAGGAAACATCAACACCGACGAGGAGTCATACTGATGGGTTTAGACCACCCTGAGGGCACCGCAACGCATGAAAGACAACATGTGTTACCCTAAAAGAGATATGAAACAATAGGAAGGGATACCGACGTGACCTCTTAGGCACATGAAGGCCACCGACATTTCATGGCATCCGTCCCGCGTATCGTCCATCACCACAGAGAAGACACACCCCATGTCTAGAGCGGGTCCCCACGCATGAAAGGAATTCTCTTTAGGCGGTCATTGTTATTACATACTGGACCCAAGACGGGCCCCGAGGCCCCTTCAAATCGCCTCACACGGATTCCATTATCTGGATGTGATTTTCAGTCCGTAGGATCTCACATGAGACAAACCCCATCTCATTGTCATCGGTTTTATGGCGCACTACCTCGGGAAAGACAAGACCCTAGCATGGGACGAATCATCAGGAATTCAGGGCATTGCGTCGATGCCATTTTCCATGTCTATGGGCATGTCACTAGGTGGCTCTGGGAACGCAGGACAAGACCCACGCCCAGGGGGGTCGCCGACCACTCCCCCCCTAAAGAGACATTTATGCATTTCCAGCTATCCCACCAGGAAACATCAACACTGACGAGGAGACATACTGATGGGTTTAGACCACCCTGACGGAACCGCAGTGCATGAAAGACAACACGTGTTGCCCTAAAAGAGCTATGAAACCACAGGAAGGGCCACTGACGTGACCCCTTATGCACATAAAGGCCACCGAAAAGTCATGGCATCCATCCCGCGTATCGTCGATCACCGCCGAGAAGACACGCCCCATGTCCAGAGCGAGTCCTCACTCATGAAAAGAATTCTCTTTAGGTGGTAATTGTCATTACATACAGGACCCAACAACATATGAAAAACCCCACCTCAACGTCCTTCCTTTCAAGGCACGCCACATCCACCAAGACATGCCCCGAGGACCCTTCAAATCGTCTCACTCGGATGGCTTTGTCTCCACGCGATTGTCAGTTCGTCGGACCTGACACGCGATGAACCCCGGCTCATTGTCATCGCTTTTATGGGGCACTACCGTGGGCAAGACAAGCCCCAAGAACAGGAGGAATCATCAAGCATTCATGGAATTGTCTAGAGGTCATTTTCCTTATCCGTGGGCATGTCAATGGGTGGATCTGGGCACGCAGGACAAGACCCACGCCCAGGGGGGTCGCCGACCACTCTCCCCCTAAAGAGACATTTATGCATTTCCAGCTCTCCCACCAGGAAACTTCAGCACTGACGAGGAGACATACTGAGTGGTTTAGACCACAAAGAGGGAACCGCAGCGCATGAAAGAAAACACGTGTTGCCCTAAAAGAGCTATGAAACCATAGGAACGGCAACCGATGTGACCCCTTAGGCACATGAAGGCCGCTGACACGTCATGACATCCTTCCCGCGTATCGCCGACCACCGCCGAGAAGACAGACCCCATGTCCAGAGCGGGTCCTCACGCATGAAATGAATTCTCTCTAGGTGGTCAGTGTCGTTACATACTGAACCCAACAACATATGACAAACCCCAGCTCGACGTCCTTCCTTTCAAGGCACCCCGCATCCACCAAGACAAGCCTCGAGGCCCCTTCAAATCCTCTCACTCGGATGGCATTGTCTCCACACGATTTTCGGTACGTAGGAACTCACACACGACGAACCCCGGCTCATTGTCAAAGCTTTTAAGGCGCACTACCCCAGACAAGACAAGCCCCAAGCACCGGACGAATCATCACACATTCATGGCATTGTCTAGAGGCCATTTTTCCATGTCCGTGGGCATGTCATTGGGTGGCTCGGGGCACGCAGGACAAGACCCACGCCCAGGGGGGGGGGTCGCCGACCACTCCCCCCCTAAAGAGACATTTATGCATTTACAGCTATCCCACCAGGAAACATCAGCACTGACGAGGAGACATACTGAGTGGTTTAGACCACCTAGAGGGAACCGCTACTCATGAAAGACAACACGTGTTGCCCTAAAAGAGCTATGAAACCATAGGAACATCCATCGACATGACCCCTTAGGGACATGAAGGCCGCCGGCATGTCATGGAATCCGTCCTGCGTGTCGTTGACCACCGCCGAGAAGACAACCCCATGTCCAGAGCGGGTCCTCACGCATGAAATGAATTCTCTTTAGGTGGTCATGGTTGTTACATACCGGACCCAACAACATATGGCAAACCCTAGCTCGGCGTCCTTCCTTTCAAGGCACCCCACATCCACCAATGCAAGCCCCGATGCCCCTTCAAATCACCTCACTCAGATGGCATTGTCTCCATGCGATTGTCAGTACGTAGGACCTGACACACGACGAACCCCGACTCGTTGTCAAAGCTTTTATGGCGCACTACCACGGAAAAGACAAGCCCCAAGCACCGGACGAATCATCAAGCATTCATGGGATTGTCTATAGGCCATTTTTCCATGTTCGTGGGCATGTAATTGGGTGGCTCTGGGCACGCAGTACAAGACCCACGCCCAGGGGGGGTCACCGTCCACTCCCCCCCTAAAGAGACATTTATGCATTTCCATCTATCCCACCAGGAAACATCATCAGTGACGAGGAGACATACTGAGGAGTTTAGACATCCCAGAGGGCAGCGCAGCGCATGAAATACAACACGTGTTGCCCTAAAAGTGCTATGAAACCATAAGAACAACCACCGACGTGACCCCTTAGGCACTTGAAGGCCGCCGACACGTCATGGCATCCATCCCGCGTATCGTCGATCACCGCCGAGAAGACATTCCCCATGTCCACAGCGGGTCCTCATGCATGAAATAAATTCTCTTCAGGTGGTGATTGTCGTTACATATAGGACCCAACAACATATGACCAACCACCACCTCCATGTATTTCCTTTTAAGGCACACCGCATCCACCAAGAAAATCCCCAAGGCCCCTTCAAATCGTCTCACTCAGATGGCATTGTCTCCACGTGATTGTCAGTACGTAGGACCTGACACGTGATGAACCCCGGCTCATTGTCATCGCTTTTATGGCGCACCACCCTGGACAAGACAAGCCCCAAGCACCTGACGAATCACCAAGCATTCATGGCATTGTCTAGAGGCCATTTTTCCATGTCCGTGGGCATGTCATTGGGTGGATCTGGGCATGCAGGACAAGACCCACGCCCAGGGGGGGTCGCCGACCACTCCCCCCTGAAGAGACATTTATGCATTTCCA
>OY728147.1:455911494-455931494 GCA_963277665.1 Viscum album
CTACGTCGCAAGGGCCGCACTACCATCTGCCACATAACACAAAAAGTGTTCTCAACGGATATCCAACGAAGCCAAACTGTGTTCCAACATTCACATGGAAACATGCACAAGGACCAAATGAAAGCGAGGAGAAATTAAACCCCCACTTACGGATGAGGGTGCCAACGAGACCAACGTTCCCTTTCCAAAAAAGGGAGACCGCCGTATCTTGACAACCATCCACCACTCCCACACAATCACGTAAGCACAAAAATCAACCCACACAACTGACCGTGATGCCTTGAGGGAAGAAACCCGAGAGGCATCACAATGCAGCACATGAAGGTAGGGAAAACACCGCTATGAATGAAACAAGGGAAGGATTGATATACCCAACCCCTGAGATCCAAAAACCACATTATATAATGAGTACCATCCATTAGACACCCAGGCCTTTGATCCATTACGACCTGGATCTCAAATTCATGCACCCACACATTTGAGTTTCATACCACTCAAACAACCAACAGAAATTCTTGAATCTCGCCGCATATCTGGTCCATCCACTTACCACTTGGATCATAACCTGCCACAATTCTCCATATATACACTAGTATACCCAATTTCAATCAATAATTTCATAAACTCTAAACAGATCCCTCACCGACATGATGCATGCGAAATCTAAATGCCTTGATGTAAATTTCATGCAATGTGGGAACAAACCTTTGGGAAACACGCAAATGAGGGATTATCAAGGGCCACACATCACCACCATGCACTAACATGTGATGGGGTCACAACATTCGATCTTCTCTCATCATTGATAAGAATTTCCAGCCCAAAACCTGATCATTTAGGATCAGACTACCCAACATTTTAAAGGATCTCCCTGTAAAGAGTCTTCACCTCTAAATGATTCTCAAGTACACCGCGCCGAACAAAAAGATCCGACTTCCAACACTTCTTTTATTCTAGAGACAAGAATGAATCATCATCGACGAGGTCTCAGCGTTCATTCCTTCCTTTACCCAGCACCAATGAGAATAGCCAAATCCATCCCTTCCCACGAATCCATAGGATCCCGGTTATTGAGTCATCACCTCCGCATGACGCTCGTGTATCTTGCAGAAACAGTAGATACACATTCTCGAGCCACCCTTATAAACATCATCACCCAAGGCATGACTAAGGAGGAAGACACCCCAACTTGTCCAATAATGAACCATGGCAACCGTTTCCCTGGTGGTGTGAGTTTCTCAGGACCCAAATAACTCACAGGTGGCCCCGATAATGCGTTGGGCAAAGCACTCCCGCAAATCATTCCCAAGGCATCTTGTTACGGTTCTCATGGAATATCGATGAATGGTAAATTTAGGATCACGGTCTCTCATCCTGGTGATACCGACAGTTTCGTGCTTGAACCACTACCAAAATCCCACAACGCTCCAGAGAAGGTGAGGAAAAGGCAGGTACAACAAAGGACGAAAAAGGAACCCAATCCCACCATGCCTCCCACATCCCAACATCTGCAAGAACTCAACCACGCTTGGTGACTTTTAAGCAAAGCCTGACCCGCAACGCTCCATGAAAGGTGAGGAAAAAGTTGGGTATGATAGGACGGGGAAAAAACCCAATCCCACCCATACCCCCCACATCCCACCAGTGAGGAAAAAGGTAGGAACGTCAGGGGATGAGAAGGGAAACCCCCATCCCGCCGTGCCTCCCACATCTCACATTCCATAAGAAATCAACCTCCATGAGGCAACTTTTAAGCAGACGAACCAACAACGCTCAAGAGACATCGAGGAAAAGGAGTCATGGTAGGTACGGGGGTCCTATGTCCCGCCGCACCTCCCACATCCCACAATCCACAGGATCCCACAAAATGTGAGGTGGTATTTAAGCACCAAGCCCGCAATGCTCTACAGACGGGGAGGAAAAGACAGACACGTTAGGGGACGGTGCAAAAACCCAATCCCGTTGCGCCTCCCACATCCCACCATCTGCAGGAACTCAACCACCCAAAGGCAGCTTTTAAGCAAGCAAAGATGCACTGCTCTAGAGAAGGTGAGGGAAGGGCAGGAGCGTCGAGGGACGACAAAGGAACACCAACCCACCATGCCTCCCACATCCCACCATCCAAGGAACTCTGCCACCAACAGGTGGCCTTTTTAGCAAGCCCGAACCACAACGCTCCATGAAAGGTGAGGAAAAAGGCGGGCACGACATGGGACGGGGAAAAACCCAATCCCTCCAATGCCCCCCACATCCCACCGGTGAGGAAAAGGAATTACAGCGTACCACCGCCATGCCTCCCACATCCCACCTTCCGAAGGAACTCAACCGCCATGAGGAAGATTTTAAGCAGACGAACCCACAACACTCCAGGGACGTTGAGGAAAAGGAGTCATGACAAGAACTGAGGCCCTATGTCCCGCCGCACCCCCCACATCCCACCATTCAAAAGAACTCAACCACCGTTGCGAAACTTTTAACCAAGAACTAGGACACCAACCATACTCATCTATCATCATCCCATCCAATTTATATCTATCTAGTATCCCATCGTCTTTTTAGCAAGCCCTTGGAAGCTGGAACCGAAATTGTGCGAGAGAATTCAACCCAAGCATATAGACGGGGCCCGTACATCAGCACTAACAAAATTACACTACTAACAGGGAGAACTCCAAAGGGACAAGTGGGGGTCTTCTAGGTGGAGCTCACCCACATGAGGATTCTTCTCTTGAGGTATAACCGAGGAGAAAGTTAGACCAACCACTGATTTAATGAGACCCTTCACATTATCACCATCTTTCGATTAGTTTGTCCTTATACATCCAGGACCTGATCTTTGAGACAAGCATATGACTTGTGGAAGGATCAGCCATGTAGCATCACTAACCACATATGCATTGTTTGAGGTATGACTGAGCTGACCACTCAGACCCCAACACAAGCCCAAACTATCGTCCCGAACTGTCAATTCCTTTCGATTAGTTTTTCCTTTGTACATGCACAACATGATCTAAGAGACAAGGATATGACTAGCCGAAGGATCATCCTGGAAGCATCACTAACCACATCAGCAATGTTTGAGGTATGACTGAGCTGACCACCCAGACCCAAACACATGCCCAAACCATCTTCCCAAATCGACAGGATCCCGCTTAATGAGTCATCACCTCCGCATGACGCTCGCGTATCTTTCAGAAACAGTAGATACACATTCTCAAGCCACCCTTATGAACATAATCACCCAAGGCATGACTGAGGAGGAAGGCACCCCAACTTGTCCAACAATGAACCATGGAAACCGTTTCCCTGGTGGTGTGAGTTTTTGAGGACCCAAATATCTCGCACGTGGCCCCGACAATGCGTTGAGCAAAGCACTCCCGCCAATCATTTCCCAAGGCATCTTGCTATGGTTCGCATGGAATATCACTGAATGGGAAATTTAGGAGCACGGTCTCGCATCCTGGTGATACTGATAGTTTCATGCTTGAACCACTACCAAAATTCCACAACGCTCCATAGAAGGTGAGGAAAAGGCGGATACAGCAAGGGATGGAAAAGGAACCCAATCCCACCATGCATCACACATCCCAACATCTGCAAGAACTCAACCACACTTGGTGGCTTTTAAGTAAAGCCCGACCCGCAACGCTCCATGAAAGGTGAGGGAAAAGGTGGGTACGGCAGGACGGGGAAACAACCCAATCCCGCCCATACCCCCCACATACCACCAGTGAGGAAAAAGGTAGGAACGTCAAGGGATGAGGAGGGAAACCCCCATCCCACTGTGCCTCCCACATCTCACATTCCATAGGAACTCAATTGCCATGAGGCAGCTTTTAAGCAGACGAACTAGCAACGCTCAAGAGACGTCGAGGAAAGGGAGTCATGGTAGGTATGGGGGTCCTATGTCCCGTCGTGCCGCCCACATCCCACCATCCATAGGATCCCACAAACCGTGAGGCGGTATTTAAGCACCAAGTCCGCAATGCTCCACAGATGGGGAGGAAAAGGCAGGCATATCAGGGGACAGGGCAAAAAACCAATCCCGCCGCGCCTCCCACATCCCACCATCCGGAGCAACTCAACCACCCTGAGGTAGCTTTTAAGCAAGCAAAGCCGCACTGCTCTAGAGAAGGCGAGGGAAGGGTAGGAGCATCGAGGGACGATAAAGGAACACCAACCCACCATGACTCCCACATCCCACCATCCAAGGAACTCCGCCACCAACAGGTGGCCTTTTAAGCAAGCCCGAACCGCAACGCTCCATGAAAGATGAGGAAAAAGGCGGGCACGACATGGGACGGGAAAAAAACCCAATCCCTCCAATGCCCCCCACATCCCACTGGTGAGGAAAAGGAATTACAGAGTCCCACCGAAATGCCTCCCACATCCCACCTTCCGAAGGAACTCAACCGCCATGAGGCAGATTTTAAGAAGACGAACCCACAATGCTCCAGGGACATTGAGGAAAAGGAGTCATGACAGGAACAGAGGCCCTATGTCCCGCTGCACCCCCCACATCCCACCATTCAAAAGAACTCAACCACCGTTGCGAGACTTTTAACCAAGAACCAAGACACCAACCATGCTCATCTATCATCATCCCATCCAAGTTATATCTGTCTAGTATCGCATCGTCTTTTTAGAAAGCCCTTGGAAGACGGAACCGCAATTGTGTGAGAGAATTCAACCCAAGCATATAGACGGGGCCCATACAACAGCACCAACAAAATTCCACTACCAACAGGGAGAACTCCAAAGGGACAAGTGAGGGTCTTCTAGGTGGAGCTCACCCACCTAGGGATTCTTCGCTTGAGGTATAACCAAGGATAAATTCACCCCTAGCACTGATTTAATGAGACCCGTCACAGTATCACCATCTTTCGATTAGTTTGTCCTTGTACATGGAGGATCTGATCTTTGAGACAAGCATATGACTAGTGGAAGGATCAGCCATGTAGCATCACCAAAAACATCTGCATTTTTTGATGTATGACTGAGCTGACCACTCAGACCCCAACACAAGCCCAAACCGTCGTCCTGAACATTCAATTCTGTTCGATTAGTTTGTCCTTTGTACATGCACAACCTGATCTTTGAGAAAAGCATATGACTAATGGAAGGATCAGCCACATAGCATCACCAACCACATCTGCAATGTTTGAGGTATGACTGAGCTGACCACTCAAACCCCAACACAAGCCCAAAACATCTTCCCAAATCGACATGATCCCGATTAATGAGTCATCACCTCCGCATGATGCTCGTGTATCTTACAAAAACAATAGATACACATTCTCAAGACACCCTTATGAACATCATCACCCAAGGCATGACTGAGGAGGAAGGCACCCCAACTTGTCCAATAATGAACCATGGAAATCGTTACCCTATTGGTGTGAGTTTCTCAGGACCCAAATAACTCGCACGTGGCCCCGAAAATGCGTTGAGCAAAGCACTCACACCAATCATTGCCCAAGGCATCTTGCTATGGTTCGCATGGAATATCACTGAGTAAGAAATTTAGGAGCACGCTCTCGCATCCTGGTGATACCAACAGTTTCGCGCTTGAACCACTACCAAAATTCCACAACGCTCCAGAGAAGGTGATGAAAAGGCGGGTACAACAAGGGACGACAAAGGAAACCAATCCCACCATTCCTCCCACATCCCAAAATCTGCAAGAACTCAACCACACTCGGTGGATTTTAAGCAAATCCCGAACCGCAACACTCCATGAAAGGTGAGGAAAAAGGTGGGTTGCGGCAGGACGGGGAAACAACCCAATCCTGCCCATACCCCCCACATCCCACCAGTGAGGAAAAAGGTAGGAACGTCAGGGGATGAGGAGGGAAACCCCCATCCCGTCGTTCCTCCCACATCTCACATTCCGTAGGAACTCAACAGCCATGAGGAAGCTTTTAAGCAGACGAACCAGCAACGCTCAAGAGACGTCGAGGAAAGGGAGTCATGGTAGGTACAGGGGTCCTATGGCCCGCCGCGCCGCCCACATCCCACCATCCACAGGATCACACAAACAATGAGCCGGTATTTAAGCACCAAGACTGCAATGCTCCACAGACGGGGAGGAAAATGCAGGCACGTCAGGGGACAGGGAAAAAACCCAATCCTGCCGCGCCTCCCACATCCCACCATCCACAGCAACTCAACCGCCCTGAGGCAGCTTTTAAGAAAGCAAAGTCGCACTGCTCTAGAGAAGGTGAGGGAAGGGTAGGAGTGTCGAGGGATGAAAAAGGAACACCAACCCACCATGCCTCCCACATCCCACCATCCAAGGAACTCTGCCACCAACAGGTGGCCTTTTAAGCAATCCTGAACTACAACGCTCCATGAAAGGTGAGGAAAAAGGTGGGAACGGCATGGGACGGGGCAAAAACCCAATCCCACCAATGCCCCCCACATCCCACCAGTGAGGAAAAGGAATTACAGCGTCCCACCGCCATGCCTCCCACATCCCACCTTCCGAAGGAACTCAACCGCTATGAGGTAGATTTTAAGCAGACGAACCCACAACGCTCTAGGGACGTTGAGGAAAAGGAGTCATGACAGGAATGGAGGACCTATGTCCCGCCGCACCCCCCACATCCCACCATTCAAAAGAACTCAACCGCCGTTGAGAAACTTTTAACCAAGAACCAGGACACCAACCGTGCTCATCTATCATCATCCCATCCAAGTTATATCTGTCTAGTATCGCATCGTCTTTTTAGCAATCCCTTGGAAGAAGGAACCGCAATTGTGCGAGAGAATTCAACCCAAGCAAATAGACGGGGCCCGTACATCAGCAACAACAAAATTCCACTACCAACAGGGAGAACTCCAAAGGGACAAGTGAGGGTCTTCCAGTGGAGCTCACCCACTTGGGGATTCTTTTCTAGAGGTATAACCGAGGAGAAAGTCATTCTTGGCACTGATTTAATGAGACCCTTCACAGTATCACCATCTTTCGATTAGTTTGTCCTTGTACCTCCAGGACCTGATCTTTGAGACAAGCATATGACTAGTGGAAGGATCGGCCATGTAGCATCACCAACAAAATTTGCATTGTTTGAGGTATGACTGAGCTGACCACTTAGACCTCAACACAAGCCCAAACCGTCGTCCCAAACATTCAATTCCGTTCGATGAGTTTGTCCTTTGTACATGCACTACCTGATCTTTGAGACAAGCATATGACTAATGGAAGGATCCACCACGTTGCATCACCAACCACATTTGCAATGTTTGAGGTTTGACTGAGCTGACCACTCAGACCCCAACACAAGCCCAAACCATCTTCCCAAATCGACAGGAACTCGATTAATGGGTCATCACCTCTGCATGACGCTCAGAACCGCAATTGTGTGAGAGAATTCAACCCAAGCATATAAGGGGGGACCGTATATCAGGACTGAAAAAATTCCACTACCAACAGGGAGAACTCCGAAGGGACAAGTGAGGGTCTTCTAGGTGGAGCTCACCCACCTGGGGATTCATCGCTTGATGTATAATCGAGGAGAACGTCAGACTTCTCACTGATTTAATGAGACCCTTCACAGTATCACCATCTTTCGATTAGTTTGTCCCTGTACATGCACAGACTGATCTTTGAGACAAGCATATGACTAGTGTTCTCGACGGATATCCAACCAAGACAAACCATGTTCCATCATTCACATGGAAACATGCACAAGGACCAAATGAAAGCGAGGAGAAATTAAACCCCCACTTACGGATGAGGGTGCCAACGAGACCAACGTTCCCTTCCCAAAAAAGGGAGACCGCAGTATCTTGACAACCATCCACCACTCCCACACAATCGCATAAGCACAACCATCAACCCACACAACTGACCGTGAAGTCTCGAGGGAAGCAACCCGAGAGGCATCACAATGCAGCACATGAAGACAGGGAAAACATCGCTATGCATGACACAAGGGAAGGATTGATATACCCAACCCCTAAGAGCCAATGAGACCAATGTTCCCTTCCCAAAAAAGGGAGACCGCAGTATCTTGACAACCATCCACAACTCCCACACAATGGCGTAAGCACAACCATCAACCCACACAAATGATTGTGCAGGACCTGATCTTTGAGACAAGCATATGTCTTGGGGAAGGATCAGCCATGTGGCATCACCAACGACATCTGCATTGTTTGAGGTATGACTGAGCTCACCACTCAGACCCCAACATAAGCCCAAACCGTCGTCCCGAACATTCAATTACGTTCGATTAGTTTGTCCTTTGTACATGCACAACCTGATCTTTGAGACAAGCATATGACTAATGGAAGGATCAGCCAGGTTGCATCACCAACCACATCTGCAATGTTTGAGGTATGACTGAGCTGACCACTCAGACCCCATCACAAGCCCAAACCATCTTCCCAAATCGACAGGAACCCAATTAATGAGTCATCACCTATGCATGATGCTCGAAACCACAATTGTGTGAGAGAATTAAACCCAAGCATATAAACGGGGCCCGTATATCAGCACCGACAAAATTACACTACCAACAGGGAGAACTCCGAAGGGACAAGTGAGGGTCTTCTAGGTGGATCTCACCCACCTGGGGATTCTTCGCTTTATGTATAACCGAGGAGAAAGTCATCGTTGTCACTGATTTAATGAGACAATTCATAGTATCACCATCTTTCGATTAGTTTGTCGTTGTACATGCACTCACTGATCTTTGAGACAAGCATATGACTAGTGGAAGGATCAGCCATGTAGCATCACCAACAACATCTTCATTGTTTGAGGTATGACTGAGCTGACCACTCAGACCCCAACACAAGCCCAAACTGTCATCCCGAACATTCAATTCTGTTCTATAAGTTTTTCCTTTGTACATGCACAACCTGATCTTTGAGACAAGCATATGAATAATGGAAGGATCAGCCAGGTTACATCACCAACCACATCTGCAATGTTTGAGGTATGACTGAGATGACCACTCAGACCCCAACTCAAGCCCAAACCGTCTTCCCAAATCAACAGGAACCCAATTAATGAGTCATCACCTCTGCATGACGCTCGAAACCGCAATTATGCGAGAGAATTCAACCCAAGCATATAAACGGGGCCCGTATATCAGCATCGATAAAATTCCACTACCAACAGGGAGAACGCCGAAGGGACAAGTGAGGGTCTTCTAGGTGGATCTCACCCACCTGGGGATTCTTTGCTTGATGTATAACCGAGGAGAAAGTCAGACTTGTCACTAATTTAATGAGGCCCTTCACAGTATCGCCATCTTTCGATTAGTTTGTCCTTGTACATGCACAAACTGATCTTTGAGACAAGCATATGACTAGTGTTCTCAACGCATATCCAACCAAGCCAAATTGTGTTCCATCATTCACATGGAAATATGCACAAGGACCAAATAAAAGTGAGGAGAAATTAAACCCCCACTTACGGATGAGGGTGCCAATGAGACCAACGTTCCCTTCCCAAAAAAGAGAGACGACAATATCTTGACAACCATCCACCACTCCCACACAATCGCGTAAGCACAACCATCAACCCACACAACTGACCGTGACGCCTCAAGGGAAGCAACCCGAGAGGCATCACAATGCAGCACATGAATGCAGGGAAAGCACCGCTATTCATGACACAAGGGAAGGATTGATATACCCAACCCCCGAGAGCAAACGGGACCAACGTTCCCTTCCCAAAAAAGGGAGACTGCAGTATCTTGACAACCATCTACCACTCCCACACAATCACGTAAGCACAACCATCAACCCACACAACTGATCGTGCAGGACCTGATCTTTGAGACAAGCATATGACTAGTGGAAGGATCAGCCATGTAGCATCACCAATAACATCTGCATTTTTTGAGGTATGACTGAGCTCACCACTCAGACCCCAACACAAGCCCAAACCGTCGTCCCGAACATTCAATTCCGTTCGATTAGTTTGTCCTTTGTACATGCACAACCTGATCTTTGAGACAAGCATATGACTAATGGAAGGATCAGCCAGGTTGCATCACCAACCACATATGAAATGTTTGAGGTATGACTGAGCTGACCCCTCAGACCCCAACACAAGCCCAAACCGTCTTCCCAAATCGACAGGAACCCAATTAATGATTCATCACCTCTGCATGATGCTCGAAACCGCAATTGTGCGAGAGAATTCAACCCAAGCATATAAACGGGGCCCGTATATCAGCACCGACAAAATTCCACTACCAACAGGGAGAACTCCGAAGGGAAAAGTGAGGGTCTTCTAGGTGGATCTCACCCCCCGGGGATTCTTCTCTTGATGTATAACTAATGAGAAATTCAGCCTTGTCACTGATTTAATGAGACCCTTCACAGTATCACCATCTTTCGATTAATTTTTCCTTGTACATGCACTAACTGATCTTTGAGACAAGCATATGACTAGTGGAAGGATCAGCCATGTAGCATCACCAACAACATCTTCATTGTTTGAGGTATGACTGAGCTGACCACTCAGACCCCAAAACAAGCGCAAACCGTCGTCCCGAACATTCAATTCCGTTCGATTAGTTTGTCCTTTGTACATGCACAACCTGATCTTTGAGACAAGAATATGAATAATGGAAGGATCAGCCAGGTTGCATCACCAACCACATCTGCAATGTTTGAGGTATGACTGAGCTGACAACTCAGACCCCAACACAAGCCCAAACCGTCTTCCCAAATCGACAGGAACCCAATTAATGAGTCATCACCTCTGCATGATGCTCGAAACCGCAATTATGCGAGATAATTCAACCTAAGCATATAAACGGGGCCCGTATATCAGCACCGACAAAATTCCACTACCAACTGGGAGAACTCCGAAGGGACAAGTGAGGGTCTTCTAGATGGATCTCACCCACCTGGGGATTCTTCGCTTGATGTATAACCGAGGATAAAGTCATCTTTATCACTGATTTAATGAGGCCCTTCACAGTATCACCATCTATCGATTAGTTTGTCCTTGTACATGCACAAACTGATCTTTGAGACAAGCATATGACTAGTGTTCTCAACGGATATCCAACCAAGCCAAACCGTGTTCCATCATTCACATGGAAACTGCACAAGGACCAAATGAAATCAAAGAGAAATTAAACCCCCACTTACGGATGAGGGTGCCAATGAGACCAATGTTCCCTTCCCAAAAAAGGGAGACCACAGTATCTTGACAACCATCCACCACTCCCACACAATTGTCTAAGAACAACTATCAACCCACACAACTGACCGTGACGCCTCGAGGGAAGCACCCCGAGAGGCATCACAATGCAGCACATGAAGGAAGGGAAAGAACCGCTATGCATGACACAAGGGAAGGATTGATATACCCAACCCCCGAGATCCAATGAGACCGACGTTCCCTTCCCAAAAAAGGGAGACCGCAGTATCTTGATAACCATCCACCACTCCCACAAAATCGCGTAAGCACAAAAATCAACCCACACAACTGACCGTGATGCTTCGAGGGAAGAAACCCAAGAGGCATCACAATGCAGCACATGAAGGCAGGGAATGCACCGCTATGCATGACACAGGGGAAGGATCAGCCAGGTAGCATCACCAACCACTTCTGCATTGTTTGAGGTATGACTGAACTGACCACTCAGACCCCAACACAAGCCCAAACCATCTTCTCGAACCGTCAATTCCTTTCAATTAGTTTGTCCTTTGTACATGCACCAACCTGATCTTCGAGACAAGCATATGACTAGAGGAAGGATCAACCCGGTAGCATCACCAACCACGTTTGCAATGTCTGAGGTATGATTGAGCTGACCACTCAGACCCCAACACAAGCCCAAACGGTCTTCCCTAACCGTTAACTCCGAGGCCCCTTCAAATCGTCTCACTCGGATGTCAGTCTGCAGGATCACACATGCGAAAAACCCCAGCTCATTGTTATCGTTTTTAGACTGCACTACCTTAGGAAAGACAAGCCCCAATCACAGAACAAATCATCAGGAATTCATTGCATTAGGTCGATTCCATTTTCCATGTCACTGAGCATGTCATTGGGGGGCTCTCGGCACACAGGACAAGACCCACGCACAGGGGTGGTCGCCGACCACTCCCCCCCTAAAGAGACATTTATGCATTTCCAACTATTCCACTAGGAAACATCAACATTGACAAGGATACATACTGATGGGTTTAGACCACATTGAGGGCACCGAAGCGCATGAAAGACAACACGTGTTGCCCGAAAAGAGCTATGTAACCATAGAAAGGGCCACCTACATGACACCTTAGGCACATGAAGGCCGCCGAGGAATTATCTTTAGGCAGTCATTGTCATTACATACCGGACCCAACAACATATGACAAACCCCACCTCGTCGTCCTTCCTTTCAAGGAACACCGCATCCACAAAGGCAAGCCCCGAGGCCCCTTCAAATCATCTCACTAGGATGGAGTTGTCTCCACGTGATTTTCAGTACATCAGACCTGACACGCGACACACCCCGACTCATTGTCATCACTTTTATGGCGCACAAGCTCGGACAAGACAAGCCCCAAGCACTGTACGAATCATCAAGCTTTCATGGCTTTTCCTGGAGGTCGTTTTTCCATGTCCGTGGGCATGTCACTGGGTGGCTCTGGGCACGCAGGACAAGACCCACGCCCAGGGGGGGTCGCCGACCACTCCCCCCTAAAGAGACATTTATGCATTTCCAACTGTCCCACCAGGAAACATCAACACTGACGAGGAGAAATATTGATGGGTTCAGAAAACCCAATGGGCAACACAGCGCATGAAGGACAACACATGTTGCCCAAAAAGAGCTACGAAACCATACGAACAGCCACCAACGTGACCCCTTAGGCACATGAAGGCTGCTGACACGTCATGGCATCTGTCCCGGGTATCATCCAACACCGCCGAGAAGACAGGACCCATGTCCAGAGCGGGTCCTCACGCATGAAATGAATTCTATTTAGGTCTTCATTGTCTTTACATACCGAACACAACAACATATGACAAACCCCACCACGTCATCCTTCCTTTCAAGGCACGCCGCATGCACCAAGACGAGCCCCAAGACCCCTTCAAATTGTCTCACTCGGATTCCATTGTCTCGACGTGACTGTCAGTCCGCAGGATCTCACATGTGACAAACCCCATCTCATTGCCATCAGTTTTATGGCGCACTACCTCGGGAAAGACAAGCCCCAAGCACGGGACGAATCATCAGGCATTCTTGGCATTGCGTCGATGCCATTTTACATGTCACTGGGCATGTCATTGGGTGGCCCTAGGCACGCAGGACAAGACCCACGACCAGGGAGGGTCGCCTACCACTCCCCCCCTAAAGAGACATTTATGCATTTCCAGCTATTCCACCAGGAAACATCAACACTGACGAGGAGACATACTGATTGGTTTAGACCACCCTGAGGGCACCGCAGTGCATGAAAGACAACACTTGTAGCCATAAAAGAGATATGAAACCATAGGAAGGGCCACCGACGTGACCCCTTAGGCACATGAAGGCCGCCGACATGTCATGGCATCCGTCCCGCGTATCATCCATCACCGCAGAGAAGACACTCCCCATGTCCATAGCGGGTCCCCACGCATGAAAGGAATTCTCTTTATGCGGTCATTGTCATTACATACCGGACCCAACAACATATGACAAACCCCACCTCGCTGTCCTTCCTTTCAAGGCACACCGCATCCACCAAGGCAAACCCCAAGGCCCCATCAAATCGTCTCACTCGGATGGCGTTGTCTCCACGTGATTGTCAGTACGGAGGACCTGACACGCGATGAAACCTGGCTCATTGTCATCACTTTTATGGAGCACTACCTCGGACAAGACAAGACGCAAGCACCGGATGAATCATCAAGCTGTCATGGCTTTGTCTGGAGGCCATTTTCCCATGTCCATGGGCATGTCACTGGGTGGATCTGGGCACGCAAGACAAGACCCACACCCAGGGGGGTCGTCGACCACTCCCCCCCTAAAGAGACATTTAAGCATTTCTAGTTGTCCCACCAGGAAACATCAGCACTGACGAGGAGACATACTGATGGGTTTAGACAACCCAGTGGGCACCACAACGCATAAAAGAAAACACATGTTGCCCTAAAAGAGATATGAAACCATAGGAACAGCCACCGATGTGACCCCTTAGGCACATCAAGGCCGCTGACACGTAGTATCATTCGTCCCGGGTAGCGTCCAACACCGCCAAGAAGATAGGCCCCATGTCCAGAGAGGGTCCTCACGCATGAAATTAATTCTCTTTAGGTGTTCATTGTCATTACATACGGGACATGACAACATATGACAAACCCCACCTCAACGTCCTTCCTTTCAAGGCACGCCGTATGCACCAAGACGGGCCCCGAGGCCCCTTCAAATCGTCTCACTCGGATGCCATTGTCTGGACACGACTGTCAGTCCGCAAGATCACACATGTGACAAACCCCATCTCATTGTCTTCATTTTTAGGGTGCACTACCTCGGTCAAGACAAGCCCCAAGCACAGGACGAATCATTAGGAATTCATGGAACTGCGTCGATGCCATTTTCCATGTCACTGGGCATGTCATTGGGTGGCTCCAGGAACGCAGGACAAGACCCACGCCCAGGGGGGGTCGCCGACCACTCCCCCCCTAAAGAGACATTTATGCATTTCTAGCTATTCCACTAGGAAACATCAACAGTGAAGAGGAGACATACTGATGGGTTTAGACCGCCCTAAGGGCAGCACAGTGCATGAAAGACAACACGGGTTGCCCTAAAAGAGCTAGGAAACCATAGGAAGGGCCACCGACATGACCCCTTAGGCACATGAACGCCGCCTACATGTCATGGCATCCGTCCCGCGTCTCGTCCATCACCGCAGAGAAGACACGCCCCATGTCCATAGTGGGTCCTCACGCATGAAAGGAATTATCTTTAGGCGGTCATTGTCATTACATACCGTACCCAACAACATATGACAAACCCCACCACGTCGTCCTTCCTTTAAAGGCACACCGCATCCACCAAGTCAAGCCCCAAGGCCCCTTCAAATCGTCCCACTCGTATGGCATTGTCTCCAAGTGATTATAAGTACGTCGGACCTGACACGCGACGCACCCCGGCTCATTTTCATCACTTTTATGGCGCATTACCTCAGACAAGACAAGCCCCAAGCACCGTACGAATCATCAAGAATTCATGGATTTGTCTGGAGGCCATTTATCCATGTCCGTGGGCATGTCACTGGGTGGATCTGGGCACACAGGACAAGACCCACGCCCAGGGGGGGTTTCCGACCACTCCCCCCTAAAGAGACATTTATGCATTTCCAGCTGTCCCACCAGGAAACATCAGCACTGATGAGGAGACATACTGATGGGTTTAGACAACCCAATGGGCACCACGGCGCATGAAAGACAATGCATGTTTCCCTAAAAGAGCTACAAAACCATAAAAACAACCACCAATGTGACCCCTTAGGCACATGAAGGCTGCCGACATGTCATGGCATCCGTCCCGGGTATCATCCAACACCGCCGAGAAGACAGGACCCATGTCCAGAGCGGGTCCTCACGCATGAAATGAATTCTCTTTAGGCGGTCATTGTCTTTACATACCAAACACAACAACATACGACAAACCCCACCTCGACATCCTTCCTTTCAAGAAACACCCCATGCACCAAGAAGGGCCCCAAGACCCCTTCAAATCGTCTCACTCGGATGCCATTTTCTGGATGCGACTGTCAGTCCATAGGATCTCACAGGCGACAAACCCCATCTCATTGTCATCGTTTTTATGGTGCACTACCTCGGGCAAGACAATCCCCAAGCACGGGATGAATCATCAGGCATTCATGGGATTTCGTCGATTCCATTTTCCATGTCACTGGGCATCACATTGGGTGGCTCTAGGCACGCAGGACAAGACCCACGCCCTGGGGGGGTCTTCGACCACTCCCCCCCTAAAGAGACATTTATACATTTCCAGCTATTCCACCAGGAAACATCAACACCGACGAGGAGACATACTGATGGGTTTAGACCACCCTGAGGGCACCGCAGCGCATGAAAGACAACACGTGTTGCCCTAAAAGAGCTATGAAACCATAGGAAGGGCAACCGACGTGGACCCTTAGGCACATGAAGGCCGCCGACACGTCATGGCATCCGTCCTACGTATCGTCCATCACCACAGAGAAGACACGCCCCATGTCCAGAGCAGGTCCCCATGCATGAAAGGAATTCTCTTTAGGCGGTCATTGTCATTACATACCAGACCCAACAACATATGAAAAACCCCACCTCACTGTCCTTCCTTTCAAGGCACACCGCATCCACCAAGGCAAGCCCTGAGTCCTCTTTAAATCGTCTCACTCGGATGGCATTGTCTCCACGTGATTGTCAGTACGGAGGACCTGACACGTGACGAAACCCAACTCATTGTCATCACTTTTATGGGGCACTACCTTGGACAACACAAGACCCAAGCACCGGACGAATCATCAAGCTGTCTTGGCTTTGTCCGGAGGCCATTTTTCCATGTTCGTGGGCATGTCACTGGGTGGATCTGGGCACGCAGGACAAGACCCGCACCCAGGGGGGGTCGCCAGCCACTCCCCCCCTAAAGAGACATTTATGCATTTCCATCTGTCCCCCCAGGAAACATCAGCACTGACGAGGAGACATACATATGGATTTAGACAACCCTATGGGAACCACAGCACATGAAAGACAACATGTGTTGCCCTAAAAGAGATATGAAACCATAGGAACAGCCACCGATGTGACCCCTTAGGCACATCAAGGCCGCCGACACGTAGTAGCATTCATCCCGGGTAGCATCAAACACTGACGAGAAGACATTCCCCATGTCTAGAGCGGGTCCTCAAGCATGAAATGAATTCTCTTTAGGTGGTCATTGTCATTATATACGAGACACGAAAACATATGAAAAACCCCAAGTCGATGTCCTTCCTTACAAGGCACACCGCATGCACCAAGACGGGCCCCGAGGCCCCTTCAAATCGTCTCACTCGGATGCCATTGTCTGGATGCGACTGTCAGTCCGCAGGATCACACATGCAACGAACCCCGTCTCATTGTCATCGTTTTTAGGGTGCACTACCTCGGGAAAGACAAGCCCCAAGCACGAGACGAATCATCAGGAATTCATGGAATTTCATCGATGCCATTTTCCATGTCACTGGGCATGTCTGTGGGTGGCTCTAGGAACGCAGGACAACGCCCACGCCCAGGGTGGGTCGCCGACCACTCCCCCCCTAAAGAGACATTTATGCATTTCCAGCTATTCCACCAGGAAACATCAACACCGACGAGGAGACATACTGAGTGGTTTAGACCACCCAGAGGGAACCGAAGTGCATGAAAGGCAACACGTGTTTCCCTAAAAGGGCTATGAAACCATAGGAAGGGACACCGACGTGACCCCTTAGGCACATGAAGGCCGCCGACAAGTCATGGCATCCGTCCCGCGTATCATCCAACACCGCCGAGAAGACAGGACCCATGTCCAGAGCAGGTTCTCACGGATGAAACGAATTCTCTTTAGGTGGTCATTGTCTTTACATACCGGACACAACAACATATGACAAACCCCACCTCGATGTCCTTTATTTCAAGGCACGCCACATGCACCAAGACGGGCCTCGGGGCCCCTTCAAATCGCCTCACTCGGATGCCATTATCTGGACGCGATTGTCAGTCCGTAGGATCTCACAGGCGACAAACCCCATCTCATTGTCATCGGTTTTATGGCGCACTACCTCGGTCAAGACAAGACCCTAGCACGGGACGAATCATCAGGAATTCGGGGCATTGCGTCGATGCCATTTTCCATGTCACTGGGCATGTCATTGGGTGGCTCTAGGCACACAGGACAAGACCCATGCCCAGGGGGGTCACCGACCACTCCCCCCCTAAAGAGAAATTTATGCATTTTAGATATCCCACCAGGGAACATCAACACTGACGAGGAGACATACTGATGGGTTTAGACCACCCTGAGGGAACCACAGCGCATGAAAGACAACACGTGTTGCCCTAAAAGATCTATGAAACCATAGGAAGGGCCACTGATGTGACCCCTTATGCACATTAAGGCCACCGACAAGTCATGGAATCCATCCCGCGTATCGTCGATCACCACCGAGAAGACATGACCCATGTCCAGAGCGGGTCCTCACTCATGAAAAGAATTCTCTTTAGGTGGTAATTGTCAATACAACAGGATCCAACAACATATGAAAAACTCCACCTCGATGTCCTTCCTTTCAAGGCATGCCATATCCACCAAGACATGCCCCGAGGCCCCTTCAAATCGTCTCACTGGGATGGCTTTATCTCCACCCGATTGTCAGTTCGTCGGACCTGACACGCGACGAACCCCAGCTCATTGTCATCGCTTTTATGGGGCACTATCGTGGGCAAGACAAGCCCCAACCACAGGAGGAATCATCAAGCATTCATGGAATTGTATAGAGGCCATTTTTCCATGTCCGTGGGCATGTCACTAGGTGGATCTGGGCACGTAGGACAAGACCCACGCCCATGGGGGGTCGCCGACCACTCCCCCCCTAAAGAGTCATTTATGCATTTCCAGCTCTCCCACTAGGAAACATCAGCACTGATGAGGAGACATACTGAGTGGTTTAGACCACCTAGAGGGAACCGCAGCACATGAAAGACAACACGTGTTGCCCTAAAAGAGCTATGAAACCATAGGAACGACAACCGACGTGACCCCTTAGGCACATGAAGGTCGCCGACACGTCATGGCATCCTTCCCGCGTATCATCGACCACCACCGAGAAGACATACCCCATGTCCAGAGCGGGTCCTCACGCATGAAATGAATTCTCTTTAGGTGTTCAGTGTCGTTACATACTGAACCCAACAACATATGACAAACCCTAGCTCGACGTCCTTCCTTTCAAGGCACCCCGCATCCACCAAGACAAGCCTCGAGGCCCCTTTAAATCATCTCAATTGGATGGCATTGTCTCCACGTTATTGTCGGTACGTAGGACCTCACAGGTGACGAACCCCATCTCATTGTCAAAGCTTTTAATGTGCACTACCCCGGACAAGAAAATCCCCAAGCACAGGAAGAATCATCACGCATTCATGGCATTGTCTAGAGGCCATTTTTTCATGTCCGTGGGCATGTCACTGGGTGGATCGGGGCACGCAGGACAAGACCCATGCCCAGGGGGGGTTGCCGACCACTCCCCACCTAAAGATACATTTATGCATTTATAGCTATCCCACGAGGAAACATCAGCACTGACGAGGAGACATACTGAGTGGTTTAGACCACCTAGAGGGCACCGCTAATCATGAAAGACAACACGTGTTGCCCTAAAAGTGCTATGAAACCATATAAACGGCCACCGACGTGACCCCTTAGGCACATGAAGGCCGCTGACATGTCATGACATCCGTCCCGTGTGTCGTCGACCACCGCCGAGAAGATAACCCCATGTCAAGAGCGGGTCCTCACGCATGAAATGAATTCTCTTTAGGTGGTCATGGTCGTTACATACCGGACCCAACAACATATGGCAAACCCCAACTCAGCGTCCTTCCTTTCAAGGCACCCCGCATACACCAATGCAAGCCCTGATTCCCCTTCAAATCGTCTCACTCGGATGGCATTGTCTCCACGTGATTGTCAGTACGTAGGACCTGACACATGATGAACCCCGACTCATTGTCAAAGCTTTTATGGCGCACTACCCCAGACAAGACAAGCCCCAAGCACCGGACGAATCATCAAGCATTCATGGGATTGTATAGAGGCCATTTTTTCATGTCCGTGGGCATGTCATTGGGTGGCTCTGGGCATGCAGGACAAGACCCATGCCCAGGGGGGGTCGCCAACCACTCCCCCCCTAAAGAGACATTTATGCATTTCCAGCTATCCCACCAGGAAACATCATCAGTGATGAGGAGACATACTGAGGGGTTTAGACGTCCCAGAGGGCAGCGCAGT
>OY728147.1:455938994-455953994 GCA_963277665.1 Viscum album
ACATTCACATGGAAACATGCACAAGGACCAAATGAAAGCGAGGAGAAATTAAACCCCCACTTACGGATGAGGGTGCCAATGAGACCAACGTTCCCTTCCCAAAAAAGGGAGACAACCGTATCTTGACAACCATACACCACTCCCACACAATCGCGTAAGCACAACTATCAACCCACACGACTGACCGTGACGCCTCGAGGGAAGAAACCCGAGAGGCATCACAATGCAGCACATGATGGCAGGGAAAGCACCTCTATGCATGACACAATTGAAGGATTGATATACCCAACCACCGAGAGCCGAAAACCACATTATATAATGAGTACCATCCATTAGGCACCCGGGCCTTTGATCCATTACGACCTGGATCTCAAATTCATGCACCCACACATTTGAGTTTCATACCACTCAAACAACCAATAGAAATTCTTGAATCTCTCCACATATTAGGGCCATCCACTTACCACTTGGATCATAACCTGCCACAATTCTCCGTATATGCACTAGTATCCCCAATTTCAATCAATAATTTCATAAACTCCAAACAGAGCCCTCACCGACATGATGCATGCGGAATCTAAATGCCCAGATGTAAATTTCATGCAATGTGGGAACAAACCTTTGGGAAACACGTAACCGAGGGACTATCAAGGTCCACACATCACCACCATGCACTAACATGTGATGGGGTCACAAAATTCGATCTTCACTCATCATAGATAAGAATTTCCATCCCGAAACCTGATCATTTAGGATCGGACTACCCAATATTTTATAGGATCTCCCTGTAAAGAGTCTTCACCTCTCAATGATGCTCAAGTACACCACACCGAACAAATAGATCCGACTTCCAACACTTCTTTTATTCCAGAGACAAGAATGAATCATCATCGACGAGGTCTCAGCGTTCATTCCTTCCTTTACCCAGCACCGATGAGAATAGCCAAACCCATCCCTTCCCACGAATCCAAAGGATCCTGGTTAATGAGTCATCACCTCTGCATGACGATCGTGTATCCTGCAGAAACAGTAGATACACATTCTCAAGCCACCCTTATGAACATCATCACCCAAGGCATGACTGAGGATGAAGACACCCCGACTTGTCCAATAATGAACCATGGCAACCATTTCCTTGGTGGTGTGAGTTTCTCAGGACCCAAATAACTCACAGGTGGCCCCGATAATGCGTTGGGAAAAGCACTCCCGCAAATAATTGCCCAAGGAAGCTTGCTACGGTTCGCATGGAATATCGTTGAATGGTAAATTTTGGATCACGGTCTCTCATCCTGGTGATACCGACAGTTTCACGCTTGAACCACTACCAAAATCCCACAACGCTCCAGAGAAGGTGAGGAAAAGGCAGGTACATAAAAGGACGACAAAGGAACCCAATCCCACCATGCCTACCACATCCCAAAATCTGCAAGAACTCAACCACGCTCAGTGGCTATTAAGCAAATCCCGGCCCACAACGCTCCATGAAAGGTGAGGAAAAAGGTGGGTACGATAGGATGTGGAAAAAACCCAATCCCACCCATACCCCCCACATCCCACCTGTGAGGAAAAAGGTAGGAACGTCAGGGGATGAAGAGGGAAACCCCCATCCTGCCGTGCCTCCCACATCTCACATTCCGTAGGATCTCAACCGCCATGAGGCAGATTTTAAGCAGACGAACCAGAAACACTCAAGAGACATCGAGGAAAAGGAGTCATGATAGGTACGGGGGTCCTATGTCCCGCCGCGCCTCCCACATCCCACAATCCACAGGATCCCACAAACTGTGAGGCGATATTTAAGCACCAAGCCCGCAATGCTCCACAGACGGGGAGGAAAAGGCAGACACGTTAGGGGATGGGGAAAAAACCCAATCCCGCCGTGCCTCCCACATCCCACCATCCGCAGGAACTCAACCACCCAAAGGTAGCTTTTAAGCAAGAAAAGCCGTACTGCTCTAGATAAGGTGAGGGAAGGGTAGGAGCGTCGACAGAAGAAAAAGGAACACCAACCCACCATGCCTCCCACATCCCACCATCCAAGGAACTCCACCACCAACAGGTGGCCTTTTAAGCAATCCCGAACCGCAACGCTCCATGAAAGGTGAGGAAAAAGGAGGGCCCGACATGGGACGGGGAAAAAACCAAATCCCTCCAATGCCCCCCACATCCCACCGGTGAGGAAAAGGAATTACAACATCCCACCGCCATGCCTCCCACATCCCACCTTCTGAAGGAACTCAACCTTCATGAGGCAGATTTTAAGCAGATGAACCCACAAAGCTCCAGGGATGTTGAGGAAAAGGAGTCATGACAGGAACTGAGGCCCTATGTCCCGTCACACCCCCCACATCCCACCATTCAAAAGAACTCAACCACCGTTTTGGAACTTTTAACCAAGAACCAGGACACCAACCATGCTCATCTATCATCATCCCATCCAAGTTATATCTATCTAGTATCGCATCGTCTTTTTAGCAAGCCCTTGGAAGCCGGAACCGAAATTGTGCGAGAGAATTCAACCCAAGCATATAGACGGGGCCCGTACATCAGCACTAACAAAATTCCACTACCAACAGGGAGAAATTAAAAGGGACAAGTGAGGGTCTTCTAGGTGGAGCTCACCCACATGAGGATTCTTCGCTTGAGGTATAATTGAGGAGAAAGTCAGACCTGTCACTGATTTAATGAGACCCTTCACAGTATCACCATCTTTCGATTAGTTTGTCCTTGTACATCCAGGACCTGATCTTTGAGACAAGCATATGACTTGTGGAAGGATCAGCCATGTAGCATCACCAACCACATCTGCATTGTTTTAGGTATGACTGAGCTGACCACTCATACCCCAACACAAGACCAAACCGTCGTCCCGAACCGTCAATTCCTTTCGATTAGTTTTTCCTTTGTACATGCACAACCTGATCTAAGAGACAATAATATGACTAGCGGAAGGATTAGCCAGGAAGCATCACCAACCACATCTATAATGTTTGAGGTATGACTGAGCTGACCACCCAGACCCAAACACAAGCCCAAACCGTCTTCCCAAATCGACAGGATCCCGCTTAATGAGTCATCACCTCCGCATGACGCTCGTGTATCTTGTAGAAACAGTAGATACACATTCTCAATCCACGCTTATGAACATAATCACCCAAGGCATGACTGAGGAGGAAGGCACCCCAACTTGTCCAATAATGAACCATGGCAACCGTTTCCCGGGTCGTGTGAGTTTCTGAGGACCCAAATATCTCGCACGTGGACCCAACAATGCGTTGAGCAAAGCACTCCCGCCAATCGTTGCCCAAGGCATCTTGCTATGGTTCGCATGGAATATCATTGAATGGGAAATTTAGGAGCAAAGTCTCGTATCCTGGTGATACCGACAGTTTAACGCTTGAACCACTACCAAAATTCCACAACGCTCCAGAGAAGGTGAGTAAAAGGAGGATACAGAAAGGGACGACAAAGGAACCCAATCCCACCATGCCTCACACATCCCAACATCTGCAAGAACTCAACCACACTTGGTGGCGTTTAAGAAAAGCCCGACCCGCAACGTTCCATGAAACGTGAGGAAAAAGGTGGGTACGACAGGACAGGGAAACAACCCAATCCCGCCCATACCCCCACATACCACCAGTGAGGAAAAAGGTAGGAATGTCAGGGGATGAGGAGAGAAACCCCCATCCCACCGTGCCTCCCACATATCACATTCCGTAGGAACTCAACCGCCATGAGGCAGCTTTTAAGCAGACGAACCAGAAACGCTCAAGAGACGTCGAGGAAAGGGGGTCATGGTAGGTACGAGGGTCCTATGTCCCGCTGCGCCGCCCACATCCCACCATCCGCAGGATCCCACAAACCGTGAGGCGGTATTTAAGCACCAAGCCCGCAATGCTCCACAGATGGGGAGGAAAAGGCAGACATGTCAGGGGATAGGGCAAAAACCCAATCCCGCCGCGCCTCCCACATCCCACCACCCGGAGCAACTCAACCACCCTGAGGCAGCTTTTAAGCAAGAAAAGCCGCACTGCTCTAGAGAAGGAGAGGGAAGGGTAGGAGCATCGAGGGACGACAAAGGAACACCAACCCACCATGCCTCCCACATCCCACCATCCAAGGAACTCCGCCACTAACAGGTGGCCTTTTAAGCAAGCCCGAACCGCAACTCTCCATGAAAGGTGAGGAAAAAGGCGGGCACAGCATGGGACGGGAAAAAAAACCCAATCCCTCCAATGACCCCCACATCCCACCGGTGAGGAAAAGGAATTACAGCGTCCCACTGACATGCCTCCCACATCCCACCTTTCGAAGGAACTCAACCGCCATGAGGCAGATTTTAAGCAGACAAACCCACAACACTCCAGGGACGTTGAGGAAAAGGAGTCAGGATAGGAACAGAGGCCCTATGTCCCGCCTCACCCCCCACATCCCACCATTCAAAAGAACTCAACCACCGTTGCGAAACTTTTAACCAAGAACCAGGACACCAACCATGCTCATCTATCATCATCCATCCAAGTTATATCTGTCTAGTATCGCATCATCTTTTTAGAAATCCCTTGGAAGACGGAACCGCAATTGTGCGAGAGAATTCAACCCAAGCATATAGACGGGGCCCGTACATCAGCACCAACAAAATTCCACTACCAATAGGGAGAACTCCAAAGGGACAAGTGAGGGTCTTATAGGTGGAGCTCACCCACCTAGGGATTCTTCGATTGAGGTATAACCAAGGAGAAATTCACCCCTAGCACTAATTTAATGAGACCCATCACAGTATCACCATCTTTCGATTAGTTTGTCCTTGTACATGCAGGACCTGATCTTTGAGACAAGCACATAACTAGTGGAAGGATCAGCCATGTAGCATCACCAACAGCATCTGCATTGTTTGAGGTATCACTGAGATGACCACTCAGACCCCAACACAAGCCCAAACCATCGTCCTGAACATTCAATTCCGTTCGATTAGTTTGTCCTTTGTACATGCACAACCTGATCTCTGAGACAAGCATATGTCTAATGGAAGGATCAGCCAGGTAGCATCACCAACCACATCTGCAATGTTTGAGGTATGACTGAGCTGACCACTCAGACCCCAACACAAGCCCAAACCATCTTCCCAAATCGTCAGGATCCCGATTAATGAGTCATCACCTCTGCATGACGCTCGTGTATCTTACAGAAACAATAGATACACATTCTCAAGCCACCTTATGAACATCATCACCCAAGGCATGACTTAGGAGGAAGGCACCCCAACTTGTCCAATAATGAACCATGGAAATCATTACCCTGTTTGTGTGAGTTTCTCAGGACCCAAATAACTCACACGTGGCCCCGACAATGCATTGAGCAAAGCACTCACGCCAATCATTGCCCAAGGCAGCTTGCTATGGTTCGCATGGAATATCACTGAGTGAGAAATTTAGGAGCACGCTCTTGCATCCTGGTGATACCAACAGTTTCGCGCTTGAACCACTACCAAAATTCCACAACACTCCAGATAAGGTGAGGAAAAGGCGGGTAATGCAAGGGACGAAAAAGGAAACCAATCCCACCATGCCTCGCACATCCCAACATCTGCAAGAACTCAACCACACTCGGTGGCTTTTAAGCAAAGCCCGACCCACAACACTCCATGAAAGGTGAGGAAAAATGTGGGTATGGCAGGACGAGGAAACAACCCAATCCCACCCATACCCCCCATATCCCACCAGTGAGGAAAAAGGTAGGAACGTCAGGGGATGAGGAGGGAAACCCCCATCCCGCCGTGCCGCCCACATCTCACATTCCGTAGGAACTCAACCGCCATGAGGCAACTTTTAAGCAGACGAACCAGCAACACTCAAGAGACGTCGAGGAAAGGGAGTCATGGTAGGTACGAGGGTCCTATGTCCCGTTGCACCGCCCACATCCCACCATCCACAGGATCCCAAACACCATGAGGCGGTATTTAAGCACCAAGCCCGCAATGCTCCACAGACGGGGAGGAAAAGGCAGGCACGTCAGGGGACGGGGCAAAAACCCAATCCCGCCACGCCTCCCACATCCCACCATCCACAGCAACTCAACCGCCCTGAGGCAGCTTTTAAGCAAGCAAAGCCGCACTGCTCTAGAGAAGGTGAGGGAAGGGTAGGAGCATCGAGGGACGACAAAGGAACACCAACCCACCATGCCTCCCACATCCCACCATCCAAGGAACTCTTCCACCAACAGGTGGCCTTTTAAGCAAGCCCAAACTGTCTTCCCAAATCGACAGGAACCCAATTAATGAGTCATCACCTCTTCATGACGCTCGAAACCGCAATTATGCGAGAGAATTCAACCCATGCATATAAACGTGGCCCGTATATCAGCACCGAAAAAATTCCACTACCAACTGGGAGAACTCCGAAGGGACAAGTGAGGGTCTTCTAGGTGGAGCTCACCCACCTGGGGATTCTTCGCTTGATGTATAACCGAGGAGAAAGTCAGCCTTGTCACTGATTTAATGAGGCCCTTCACAGTATCACCATCTTTCGATTAGTTTGTCCTTGTACATGCACAAACTGATCTTTGAGACAAGCATATGACTAGTGTTCTCAACAGATATCCAACCAAGCCAAACCGTGTTCCATCATTCACATGGAAACATGCAAAAGGACCAAATGAAAGCGAGGAGAAATTAAACCCCCACTTATGGATGAGGGTGCCAACGAGACCAACGTTCCCATCCAAAAAAGGGAGACCGCAGTATCTTGACAACCACCCACCACTCCCACACAATCGCGTAAGCACAACCATCAACCCACACAACTGACCGTGACGCCTCGAGGGAAGCAACCCCAGAGGCATCACAATGCAGCACATGAAGGCAGGGAAAACACCGCTATGCATGACACAAGGGAAGGATTGATATACCCAACCCCTGAGAGCCAACGAGACCAATGTTCCTTTCCCAAAAAAGGGAGACCGCAGTATCTTGACAACCATCCACCACTCCCACACAATCGCGTAAGCACAACCATCAACCCACACAACTAATCATGCAGGACCTGATCTTTGAGACAAGCATATGACTAGTGGAAGGATCAGCCATGTAGAATCACCAACAACATCTACATTGTTTGAGGTATGACTGAGCTCACCACTCAGACCCCAACGCAAGCCCAAACCATCGTCCCGAACATTCAATTCCGTTCGATCAGTTTGTATTTTGTACATGCACAACCTGATCTTTGAGACAAGCATATGACTAATGGAAGGATCATCCAGGTTGCATCACCAACCACATCTGCAATGTTTGAGGTATGACTGAGCTGAGCACTCATACCCCAACACAAGCCCAAACCCTCTTCCCAAATCGACAGGAACCCAATTAATGATTCATCACCTCTGCATGATGCTCGAAACCGCAATTGTGCGAGAGAATTCAACACAATCATATAAACGGGGCCCGTATATCATCACCGACAAAATTCTACTACCAACAGGGAGAACTACGAAGGGAAAAGTGAGGGTCTTCTAGGTGGAGCTCACCCACCTGGGGATTCTTCGCTTGAGGTATAACCGAGGAGAAAGTCAGCCTTGTCACTGATTTAATGAGACCCTTAATAGTATCACCATCTTTCGATTAGTTTGTCCTTGTACATGCACTAACAGATCTTTGAGACAAGAATATGACTAGTGGAAGGATCAGCCATGTAGCATAACCAACAACATCTTCATTATTTGAGGTATGACTGACCTGACCACTCAGACCACAACACAAGCCCAAACCGTCATCCCGAACATTCAATTCTGTTCGATTAGTTTTTCCTTTGTACATGCACAACCTGATCTTTGAGACAAGCATATGACTAATGGAAGGATCAGCCAGGTCGTATCACCAACCACATTTTCAATGTTTGAGGTATGACTGAGCTGACCACTCAGACCCGAACACAAGCCCAAACCGTCTTCCCAAATTGACAGGAACCCAATTAATGATTCATCACCTCTGCATGTCACTCGAAACCGCAATTATGCGAGAGAATTTAACCCAAGCATATAAACGGAGCCCGTATATCAGCACCGAAAAAATTCCACTACCAACAGGGAGAACTCCGAAGGGACAAGTGAGGGTCTTTTAGGTGGAGCTCACCCACCAGGGGATTCTTCGCTTGATGTATAACTGAGGAGAAAGTCAGCCTTGTCACTCATTTAATGAGGCCCTTCACAGTATCACCATCTTTCGATTAGTTTGTCCTTTTACATGCACAAACTGATCTTTGAGACAAGCATATGACTAGTGTTTTCAACGTATATCCAACCAAGCCAAACTGTGTTCCATCATTCACATGGAAACATGCACAAGGACCAAATTAAAGCGAGGAGAAATTAAACCCCCACTTACGGATGAGGGTGCAAACGAGACCAACGTTTCCTTCCCAAAAAAGCGAGACCACTGTATCTTGACAACCATCCAACACTCCCACACAATCGCCTAAGCGCAACCATCAACCCACACAACTGACTGTGACGCCTCGATGGAAGAAACCCGAGAGGCATCATAATGCAGCACATGAAGGAAGGGAAAGCACCGCTATGCATGACACAAGGGAAGGATTGATATACCCAACCCCCGAGAGCCAACGAGACCGACGTTCCGTTACCAAAAAAGGGAGACCGCAGTATCTTGACAACCATCCACCACTCCCACACAATCGCGTAAGCACAACCATCAACCCACAAAACTGACCGTAACGCCTCGAGGGAAGAAACCCAAGAGGCATCACAATGCATCACATGAAGGCAGGGAATGCACCGCTATGCATGACACAAGGGAAGGATCAGCCAGGTAGCATCACCAACCACTTCTGCATTGTTTGAGGTATGACTGAACTGACCACTCAGACCCCAACACAAGACCAAACCATCTTCTCGATCCGTAAATTCCTTTCAATTAGTTTGTCCTTTGTACATGCACGAACCTGATCTTCGAGACAAGCATATGACTAGAGGAAGGATCAACCAGGTAGCATCACCAACCACGTCTGCAATGTCTGAGGTATGATTGAGCTGACCACTCAGACCCCAACACAAGCCCAAACGGTCTTCCCTAACCGTCAACCCCGAGGCCCCTTCAAATCGTCTCACTCGAATGTCAGTCCGCAGGATCACATATGCGACAAACCCCAGCTCATTCTCATCGTTTTTAGAGCGCACTACATCAGGAAAGACAAGCCCCAAGCACGGAACAAATCATCAGGCATTCATGGCATTAGGTCGATGTCATTTTCCATGTCACTAGGCATGTCATTGGGTGGCTCTCGGCACGCGGGACAAGACCCACGTGCAGGGGGGGTAGCCGACCACTCCCCCCCTAAAGAGACATTTATGCATTTCCAGCTATTCCACCAGGAAACATCAACATTGACGAGGAGACATACTGATGGGTTTAGACCACATTGAGGGCACCACAGCGCATGAAAGACAACATATGTTGCCCGAAAAGAGCTATGAAACCATAGCAAGGGCCACCGACATGACCCCTTAGGCACATGAAGGCCGCCGAGGAATTCTCTTTAGGCAGTCATTGTCATTACATACCAGACCCAACAACATATGAAAAACCCCACCTCGTCGTCCTTCCTTTCAAGGCACACTGCATCCACCAAGGCAATCCCCGAGGCCCCTTCAAATCGTCTCACTCGGATGGCGTTGTCTCCACGTGATTTTCAGTATATTGGACCTGACACGCGATGCACCCCGGCTCATTGTCATCACTTTTATGGTGCACAATCTCGGACAAGACAAGCCCCAAGAACCGTATGAATCATCAAGATTTCATGGATTTTCCTGGAGGTCGTTTTTCCATGTCCGTTGGCATGTCACTGGGTGTCTCTGGGCACGCAGGACAAGACCCACGCCCAGGGGGGGTCGCCGACCACTCCCCCCCTAAGGAGACATTTATTCATTTCCAACTGTCCCACCAAGAAACATCAGCACTGACGAGGAGACATACTGATGGGTTCAGACAACCCAATGGGAAACGCAGCGCATGAAAGACAACACGTGTTGCCCAAAAAGAGCTAAGAAACCATACGAACAGCCACCAACGTGACCCCTTAGGCACATGAAGGCCTCCGACACGTCATGGCATCCGTCCCGTGTATCATCCAACACCACCGAGAAGACAGGACCCATGTCCAAAGTGGGTCCTCACGCATGAAATGAATTCTCTTTAGGTCGTCATTGTCTTTACATACCGAACACAACAACATATGACAAGCCCCACCTCGTCGTCCTTCCTTTCAAGGCACGCCGCATGCACCAAGACGAGCCCTGAGACCCCTTCAAATCATCTCACTCGAATTCCATTGTCTAGATGCGACTGTCAGTCCGCAGGATCTCACATGCGACAAACCCCATCTCATTTCCATTGGTTTTATGGCGCACTACCTCGGGCAAGAAAAGCCCCAAGCACGGGACGAATCATCAGGCATTCACGACATTGCGTCGATGCCATTTTCCATGTCACTGGTCATGTCATTGGGTGGCCCTAGGCACGCAGGACAAGACCCACGCCCAGGGGGGTCGCCTACCACTCCCCCCCTAAAGAGACATTTATGCATTTCTAGATATTCCACCATGAAACATCAACACTGACGAGGAGACATACTGATGGGTTTAGACCACCCTGAGGGCACCGCAGCGCATGAAAGACAACATGTGTTTCCCTAAAAGAGATATCAAACCATAGGAAGGGCCACCGACATGACCCCTTAGGCACATGAAGGCCGCAGACACGTAATGGAATCCGTCCCGCGTATCATCCATCACCGTAGAGAAGACACGCCCCATGTCTAGAGAGGGTCCCCACGCATGAAAGGAATTCTCTTTATGCGGTCATTGTCATTACATACCGGACCCAACAACATATGACAAACCCCAACTCGCCGTACTTCCTTTCAAGGCACAACTCATCCAATAAGGCAAGCCCCAAGGCCCCATCAAATCATCTCACTCGGATGGCGTTGTCTCCACGAGATTTTCAGTACGGAGGACCTGACACGCGAAGAAACCCGACTCATTTTCATCACTTTTATGGAGAACTACCTCGGACAAGACAAGCCGCAAGCACCAGACGAATCATCAAGCTGTCATGGCTTTGTCCGGAGGCCGTTTTTTCATGTCCATGGGAATGTCACTGGGTGGCTCTGGGCACGCAGGACAAGACCCACGCCCAGGGGGGGGGGGGGGTCGCCGACCACTCCCCCCCTAAAGAGACATTTAAGCATTTCCAGCTATCCCACCAGGAAACATCAGCACTGACGAGGCGACATACCGATGGGTTTAGACAACCCAGTGGGCACCCCAGTGCATGAAAGACAACATGTGTTGCCCTAAAAGAGATATGAAACCATAGGAACAGCCACTGATGTGACCCCTTAGGCACATCAAGGCCGCCGACACGTAGTAGCATTTGTCCCGGGTAGTGTCCAACACCACCGAGAAGACAGGACCCATGTCCAGAGAGGGTCCTCACGCATGAAATGAATTCTCTTTAGGTGGTCATTGTCATTACATACGGGACATGACAACATATGACAAACCCCACCTCAACGTCCTTCCTTTCAAGGCACGCCGCATGCACCAAGGCGGGCCCCGAGGCCCCTTCAAATCGTCTCACTCGGATGCCATTGTCTGGACACGACTGTTAGTCCGCAGGATCACACACGCGACAAACCCCATATCATTGTCATCATTTTTAGGGCGCACTACCTCGGGCAACACAATCCCCAAGCACGGGACGAATCATCAGGAATTCATGGCATTGCGTCGATTCCATTTTCCATGTCACTGGGCATGTCATTGGGAGGCTCTAGGCACGCAGGACAAGACCCACGCCCAGGGGGGGTCGCCGACCACTCCCCCCCTAAAGAGACATTTATGCATTTCTAGCTATTCCACCAGGAAACATCAACAGTGATGAGGAGACATACTGATGGGTTTAGACCACCCTAAGGGCACCGCAACGCATGAAAGACAACACAGGTTGCCCTAAAAGAGATATGAAACCATAGGAAGGGCCACCGACGTAACCCCTTAGGCACATGAAGGTCGCCGACACGTCATGGCATCTGTCCCGCATCTCGTCCATCACCGCAGAGAAGACACACCCCATGTCCAGAGCGGGTCCTCACGCATGAAAGGAATTATCTTTAGGCGGTCATTTCCATTACATATCGTACCCAACAACATATGAAAAACCCCACCATGTCGTCCTTCCTTGCAAGGCACACCACATCCACCAAGGCAAGCCACGAGGCCCCCTAAAATCGACCCACTCGGATGGCGTTGTCTCCACGTGATTGTCAGTACCTCGGACCTGACACGCGACGCAACCCGGCTCATTGTCATCACTTTTATGGCACATTACCTCAGACAAGACAAGCCCCAAGCACCATACGAATCATCAAGATTTCATGGATTTGTCTAGAGGCCAATTTTTCATGTCCGTGGGCATGTCACTGGGTGGCTCTGGGCACGCAGAACAAGACCCACGCCCAGGGGGGGTCGCCGAGCACTCCCCCCCTAAAGAGACATTAATGCATTTCCAGCTGTCCCACTAGGAAACATCAGCACTGACGAGGAGACATACTTATGGGTTCAGACAACCCAATGGGCACCACAGCGCATGAAAGACAACACGTGTTGCCCTAAAAGAGCTACGAAACCATACGAACAGCCACCAACATGACCCCTTAGGCACATGAAGGCCGCCGACACATCATGGCATTCGTCCCGGGTATCATCCAACACCGCTGAGAAGACAGGACCCATGTCTAGAGCGGGTCCTCGTGCATGAAATGAATTCTCTTTAGGTGGTCATTGTCTTTACATACCGAACACAATAACATATGACAAACCCCACCTCGACGTCCTTCCTTTCAAGAAACGCCGCATGCACCAAGACGGGCCCCGAGACCCCTTCAAATCATCTCACTCAGATGCCATTGTCTGGACGCGACTGTCAGTCCGCAGGATCTCACAGGTGAAAAACCCCATCTCATTGTCATCGTTTTTATGGCACACTACCTCGGGCAAGACAAGCCCCAAGCACGAGACGAATCATCAGGCATTCATGGAATTTCGTCTATGCCATTTTCCATGTCACTGGGCATCACATTGGGTGGATCTAGGCACGCAGGACAAGACCCACGCCCAGAGGGGGGGTCGCCGACCACTCCCCCCCTAAAGAGACATTTATGCATTTCCAACTATTCCACCAGGAAACATGAACACTGACTAGGAGACATATTGAGTGGTTTAGACCACCCAGAGGGAACCGCATCGCATGAAAGGCAACACGTGTTGCCCTAAAAGGGCTATGAAACCATAGTAAGGGACACCGACGTGACCCCTTAGGCACATGAAGGCCGCCAACACGTCATGGCATCCATCCCGTGTATCGTCCAACACCGCCGAGAAGACAGGACCCATGTCCAGAGCGGGTCCTCACGCATGAAATGAATTCTCTTTAGGTGGTCATTGTCTTTACATACCAGACACAACAACATATGACAAACCCCACCTCGACGTCCTTCCTTTCAAGGCACGCCGCATGCACCAAGACGGGCCCCGAGGCCCCTTCAAATCGCCTCACTCGGATGCCATTGTCTGGATGCAATTGTCAGTCCGTAGGATCTCACAGGTGACAAACCCGATCTCATTATCATCAGTTTTATGGCGCACTACCTCGGGCAACACAAGACCCTAGAATGGGACGAATCATCAGGAATTCAGGGCATTGCGTCGATGCCATTTTCCATGTCACTGGGCATGTCATTGGGTGGCTCTAGGCACGCAGGAAAAGACACACGCCCAGGGGGATCGCCGACCACTCCCCCCTAAAGAGAAATTTATGCATTTCCAGCTATCCCACCAGGAAACATCAACACTAACGAGGAGACATAATGATGGGTTTAGACCACCCTGAGGGCACCGCAGTGCATGAAAGACAACACGTGTTTCCCTAAAAGAGCTATGAAACCATAGGAAGGGCCACCGACGTGACCCCTTATGCACATGAAGGCCACCGACAAGTCATGGCATCCATCCCGTGTATCGTCAATCATCGTCGAGAAGACACTCCCCATGTCCAGAGTGGGTCCTCACTCATGAAAATAATTCTCTTTAGGTGGTAATTGTCATTACATACAGGACCCAACAACATATGAAAAACCCCACCTTGACGTCCTTCCTTTCAAGGCATGCCGCATCCACCAAGACATGACCTGAGGCCCCTTCAAATCGTCTCACTCGGATGGATTTGTCTCCATGCGATTGTCAGTTCGTCGGACCTGACACGCGTTGAACCCCAGCTCATTGTCATCACTTTTATGGGGCACTACCGCGGGCAAGACAAGCCCCAAGCACAGGAGGAATCATCAAGAATTCATGGCATTGTCTAGAGTCCATTTTCCTTGTCCGTGGGCATGTCACTGGGTGGATCTGGGCACGCAGGACAAGACCCACACCCAGGGGGGGTCGCCAACCACTATCCCCCTAAAGAGACATTTATGCATTTCCAGCTCTCCCACCAGGAAACATCAGCACTGACGAGGAGACATATTGAGTGGTTTAGACCACCCAGAGGGAACCACAGCGCAAGAAAGACAACACGTGTTGCCCTAAAAGAGCTATGAAACCATAGAAACGGCCACCGATGTGACCCCTTAGGCACATGAAGGCCGCTGACACGTCATGACATCCTTCCCGCGTATCGTCGACCACCGCCGAGAAGACAGACCCCATGTCCAGAGCGGGTCCTCACACATGAAATGAATTCTCTCTAGGTGGCCAGTGTCGTTACATACCGAAACCAACAACATATGACAAACCCCAGCTCGACGTCCTTCCTATTAAGGCACCCCGCATCCACCAAGACAAGCCTCGAGGCCCCTTCAAATCGTCTCACTCAGATGGCATTGTCTCCACACGATTTTCGGTACGTAGGACCTCACA